>MNCI01035680.1:15313-73768 GCA_015680685.1 Gnetum montanum
GATTTGAGGGGGGATACAACACTGATCTGCAGAACCACTTACAGGCATTTCACGATGCCTGTGCCTTGCAGAATATTGAGAACGGGTGGCAAAAATTAAAGTTATTCCCAAGGACACTCATAAAAGAAGCAAAAAGCTGGTACCAGTCCTTAGAACTGAAAACCATTAGGAGGTGGAGTACGATGCTAGAACTATTTAATGATAAATATCAAACATATTCCCGAGTGTCCAACTTACGAAAACAGATCCAAGGATGGAAGCAAGGTAATAATGAATCCTTGGATGCTACCATGGGTCGATATTATGCATTATTACATCGTTGCCCAGGCCATGGGTATGCACAACAGGATCAACTACGCCATCTCGTAGATGGGCTAAGACATGAAACCAGGAGAACCCTTGGGACATATGCCCAAGGGAGATTATATGAACTTAGGTCCCATGAGGTTCATAGATTGTTGGAGCAAGTAACTAAGGAAGAAGGAGAGCTACGTAAGAGAGAAAGTGAGGAAGAATATAACTATGATCCTTCCCTCCAAAAGAGGGGAGTAAGATTCTGTGAGGAGGAGGATGAGTCACCACTCGAAGAGTTGGTGAGTAGGAAAACCTTGCCGCTTTAGAAATTAACAATAAAATTGTTGGCTAAGGTAGATCAAATGTGGGACTCCTTAGATAGTAGACTTGAAACTATTTTAAAAATCAGAGAGGAGTCTAAGGAGTGAAGTAGTGACCATGATAAGAAAAAGAAGAGTGATTTAGACCATGCACGTAACAGAGGTAAGGGTAAAATGGCTATCACTGAAGAGGTTGTGGATTCGGATACAGGCAATGATGGTGGATGTGAAATATGCCAATATGACCATCCTAAGGGATGTTACCCAATAATTTCACATCTGCAAGAGTCTGGGGTGTATGCACTCAACCCAAGACTTAACAAATGGCAAGCACCCTGTCGGTTACCTTATCCCCAAGGTAACCCGAGGCAGTTCCACCAACCATTAACATATTATCCAAGTGGAACTTCGCCACAACCTATGAAGCAACACTAGTAGTGGCAATACCCACAGTCATGTGGGGTGCCACCACTAAGGCAAAAATACTCTTACCGGCAACCAGATCCATATGGCTACAACGTGCAGCAGCCAATCTCTCCAAGTGACTCTGTTGGTCACGTTACCCCACAATGTCACTACCAAGCTCGGGAGTACTATAGGACTCCTTCTCCTGGAAGAGACACACCACATGCATACCATCCTCCAAATCCACCCACTACTCTTACATCGATAGCTCCACTATCAACCGCTCCAACAATGCAAGGGGTATTCCCCCCTCAACTGCAACAACCCGATGTCATGAGGGCTTCGAATCCTCAAACTGCAGTTGGTTCTGACAATCTTATGCTGAAAAGACCATTCTTTAGAACCAACAATCCAACTAATCCCTCACCATCGCAAGCAGTTGAACATCTAAACACCTTCGTACCAAATAAAGTTTTGGGACCTCCTTCAAACCAAAAATAGAGCTGAACACACACGGTTATGTTAACACATACCGTCATTGATTGGATCAAGGTGGGCCACCTTCCCATGAAATTCTTTGATCTTGGAAGTCCTTTAATCTACCTCCAAGTCATTGGGAATGAACCATGTAAAGCTCTTTTGGACTCAGGTTCTGGAATCAACTTAATATCACAAAAGATGTACAAAGCCTAGAACCTGCCTCCACTAAGCAAGAGTAATATTCAACTAGAGCTAGCCGACCAATCCATCACTGTTCCTTTGGGACTGGTGGAGGACATGGTTACCACTGTGAGTGGTTGGTCATATCCAGCTAATTTCCTAGTGATACAAGTAAACAACGGTAAGGGGGACTTCCCAATAATAATGGGAAGAGCATGGCTGAGCACTATAGATGCATGCTTAGGGATCTATGATCTTTCCCTGGAAATATCCAAGAACCCTTTTGGAAAGATCGAGAAGAAGAAAATTTCATGCATCACATATAGTGACACAGGATGCCATTGTGTGCAAAAATCATGGGTTATGCAAAGTTTAGCATTGCCTACATGCGATCGGTGTGCACAAGAAATTAATATACAAAGGTACCTGTATGCAGCAGCCACATCACAAGAGGACACCCTATGGCTAATGGCTGATCAAGAAAGTAGCTCGATAACATGCATGGAATTAACTGAGGGAATAACTAGTGCTTACATTAGAAGCACAGACACACTTGAGCAAGTCCGTTGCCAACTTCCAAATCTTAGCCTCAAAAACATCAATTGGGGGAAGTTGGAAATTCTTGAGATATTTAAACAAGAGCCCCTTGATCTAAAACCATTGTCCACTGATCTAGAGTATATGACCCTTGAAAAAAAAAACGGGTAATCATCAATGCAAAACTTGTTCCCAATCAAAAAGAAAGACTATTGAAAGTAATAAACAAGTGGTCAAAAGCCTTTGCCTGGTCATATCCCGAGTTAACCGAAATAGATTCAAGGATATGCCAGCATAGGATTTACACGGACCCCTCCATGACACCTCGAAAACAACCACAGAGGCGATTGAACCTGAAATTGAAACAAATAGTAAAAGAAGAGATAGAATAGCTTCTTAAGGCTGGGTTCATATACCCCATTGCTAATAGTGAATGGGTTAGTCCTCTAGTAATCATGCCTAAGAAGGGAGGCAAATGGAGGATGTGTATAGATTTTAGGCTGCTGATCATGGCAACATTCAAGGATCATTTCCCGTTGCCATTCATTGACGAAGTCTTAGACACTATAGCGGGGCATCGTTGTTATAGTTTTCTAGATGGGTAAAGTGGATTTAATCAAATACGAATAGCACTAGAAGATCAAGCCAAAACAATGTTCACCAATCCTTGGGGAACGTTTGCATATAAACAAATGCCATTTGGCTTGTGCAATGCCCCTGCCACATTTTAACATTTAGTTCCAAGCATATTCCAACAGTAGATTGGGAACGGAGTGTAAGTCTTTATGGACGACTTCTCCACTTATGGAACAAGCTTTGATCAAGCCATGGACTGACTAGAGCAAGTGCTAAAATGATGTGTAGAAATCAACTTAAGGCTCAACTGGCAAAAAAGCCATTTGATGTTCCAAGAGGGCGTAGTACTTGGGCATAAAATTTCACATTCAGGAATAGAGGTAGACCTAGAGAAAGTTAGGGTCATCCAAGGAATCACTCGAAAACCAAAAACTGTGAAAGACATTCGATCATTCCGTAGACACACTGGCTACTATTGGAGATTCATTGAGAACTTCTCCAAGATTGCCAAACCGTTGGTAGAACTAACGAAGAAGGATGCACCATTTGAATGGACCAAGGAATGTGAATGAGCATTCCAAACTCTAAAACAAAGGCTTGTAGAAACTCCCATTCTACAAGTCCCTCACTGGTCCAAACCGTTCCATATAATGACTAACGCATCCAATTATGCCTTAGGAGCCGTACTGACATAGTTAGATGAACAAAAATACCCTTATTACATCCACTGTGCAAGTAAGAGTATCACCGATGCACAATTGAACTATACAACTACAGAAAAAGAATTAATGGTTGTAGTGTTTGCACTGGACAAGTTTAAGCACTATGTGTTAGGCTACAAAGTGTACATTCATACGGATCATAGTGTAATTAGGTTCCTCATGAATAAGCCAATGGTTAGCCCTCATATCATACGTTGGCTGGTAATCCTACAGGAGTTTAATCTAACGATGATAGATCGAAAGGGAACCGAGAATGTAGTTGTAGATCATTTATCTCAGTTGCATTGGGACAGCAAAGAGGATGAATACACCATATCTGATCATTTTTCCCAATGAGGCCCTCTTTGCCGGTGTAGTGAATAACCAACCCATGGGAACGAATTGGTACAGTAGCATTCTCACCTATCTCCTTTCCCAACAAACACCAAAGGGATTGGACTTTAGGAAGAAACAACAGTTTCTTCATAGAACCAAGTACTTCATGGAGATCAAAGGACAACTTTACAAAGTTTTTCCTGATGGTTTGGTTTGATGGTGTGTGCCCGATGTGGACCAACTAAGAGTTCTCTAAGATGCTCATGAGGGTCCTTGTGGGGGTCACTATGCAGGGAGACGAATGACTATTAAGATCCTGCTTGCAGGATATTACTAGCCAACACTATTTTGGGACGCCCATCATTTTGTCCAATCCTGTGAGCATTGTCAACGTGATGGAGGAATGACTGCTAGAATGGAGGGTCTGCAACAATGGATTCAACCTTTAGAACCCTTCGACATTTGGGAAATAGACTTTATGGGACCCATTACACCAATTTCCAATGGAAAAGCCTATATCATTGTTGCTGTTGACTATCTAACAAAATGGGCTGATGCAGCTGCTATAACAGACTGCACATCATCTAAAACTGCACGATTTGTACAACAACAAGTCGTAAATAAGTTTGGTATGCCGCATGTACTTATCTCAGATAATGGAATGCATTTCACGGGTGCAACCTTTCGAAAATTGATCCAACGCTTAGGGGTTGAACATAAATTAACTACACCTTATCACCCCTGAGCTAATGGCCAAGCTGAGGTCACTAATCGAGAGATTACTAGAATATTAACAAGGACAATTAGCAAATATAGGCAAGATTGGAGCACTAAACTGAACGATGCTCTCTGGGCATGACGCTCCACTTGGAAACTCCCTACAGGCTACTCTCCCTATGAGTTAGTGTACGGAAAACTCCCAAAGCTTCCAATTCAAACTGAGCTCCGTACACTGTCCATGGCATGTGACCTCCACCTTGACCTTAATCTAGCACAAAGACAAAGATTGGCAACTCTAAATGTGCTAGATGAAAACCGATTGGTTGCCCTGTCATCAAATGAGTTGCACAAGGCACATAACAAACAACGTCATGACTTAAAAATCCAAAAGGTTAAGTATCAACCAGGAGATAAGGTCTTTTACTAGAACCCCACACATGTACCCCAACGCACGAAATTTCAAACATTGTTGGAAGGACCTTACATCATTCACACAACCTTTCCCTCAGGAGCCATGACCATATACAAACCTGAAAGCCCTAATAAGAGATTATTGGTCAATGTGCAACAAACCAAACCCTTCCATGAACTGAGAATAGGTAGTGCACATAATACCTCTGAGAGAGAATGACCTCGCTCCTTATTTCGGATCTCTCCCTTTCAATTCAGTCATGGGGGAGATGGCTACCTATGCTAATCATTTGAGGCCCTCAGTTCTTTTTGAAATTTTTTTTTACACATTTTTGTTTTACAAATTTCTTTAACTTTTTTTTTACGACATCATTTATACTTTTTCATTTCTTTGTGTGCTTGATTACTTTGTTTGATTCATCACTTAATAAGTGCTCCGAAGATGGTATGAACTATATTCCATTGATTGTTAATGTTTGGTTTTTACCTTTAAGTTATGATGTTGATACTAAGGTATGGTTTTTTTGATATAACAGGCAATGAGTCCACATCATCCATGCATCCATAAATTTCTATGGTCTCTCTTGGCTTGGAACTGTACAGTCCCTTTTTTAATAATAAGAACTATCAACGAATCGGTGACTAGGCATTTCTCAAACTAAGGAAGGACTCAAGGATTGAAAAGGGTGTGACTTCAAGGGGATTTGATGCACTTGTGCTGGCCATTCTCTTGGGTGCTTGATTACCATTCTGACATTGCTGCATTATCAGGAAGTTGAGCAAATAAAAATAATAAGTCTTTGCATGGTGTGGTTCTCATGCAAAAAAACAAAAACAAAAAAAACAGTGAGAATTCAAAGCACACCCCTTAGATGAAATAATCATTTGGGCTATAAGCACTAGTTATGGAACTAAAATAAACATGTTCCCTCTAACTAAGGTCCTTCTTGCTTCCTACTTTCTTCTCTTTCGTTCCGTCAGAATGGTAGTGGCTCTTTGGAGAAGGCATTCTTCTTACTTCAAGTGGATGGATGGGCCAACTGTATTAATGTGAAGTCATTGAATGTGGTTTGTTTGAGGCCAGATTTGGAATGGGATCTACTAAGTCACATTAACCATTAACACACAAGGGGCTATACATCACCTTGTTCTTGAGATTTCATTCCATTCTCTTCTTTCCATCCTTCTTTCCCCATTTATCACCTCATTGTTGGTTGTATCAATAGTCTATATTTTGGTGGATGCATTGTTTTCTTTTTGGTATATTCTTGTGGTTAAGACTTTAACTCTTGTCTCCAAATGACATTCCTAGAGCCTATAGACTCTTTGAGTGTGGGATTGTCAAGGCATTAAGGGCATGAGCCTGCTTTGGGGAGGATCCACTAGCATTCCTATTTGGTGCATCCATTAATTCTTTCTTTTAAACATTTTCGTAATCACCAATTTTTTTGTTCATTTCCATCTTTGACATCCATTTTATTGGCGTGATCATTATTTCTTTTTCTCCATCTTTCTTATTCCTTATCTTTTTCCATTCTATCGCTATCGGAGGTTCGCTCTTAGTCATGGGGGTCCTGGTCCAATTTTTTCGATTTTCTCTAAATCCCTACACCTCGGGTAGTCACCAATATTATATCTCCAAATTTGTATCAGCCATATCACAACCTAGCCAATGGACCTTACACCAAAGCAAGGTATCAATTGCATTATGATTCATTTATCCTTGCTAATTTTAGACTGTGTTGTGTGTGCAGATGGTAATCATATAACAACGGATTGGATCTGGAGGGAACACTTGGAATGGACCAGTCTTGAAGTAGTTATGCAAGGGATAAGATTGATGGCACGCTTATGGATGGACAACGAAAGGTGCAATCTTGGTGTTGGTAGCAGCAAACTTCTTCTTTTCTCTCTCTTCTCTCTTCTCTCTCAGCTGCCAAATAAGGCTAGATGTCAATTATGTATAGTGTTCACTCTTGTTGTCATGAACACTAAACTTTGCCATGTTTTGTAATGATGATCCGTTCACATGTCACCCCATTCATCATTAGTATCATTCAAGTCAATAATCCCATACCTTCCCAATATTTTGTAAGGAACTCGAGGATGAGTTTTCATTTAGTCATGGGGGTATGATGGGACGCGATATCGCAGCCCGGCATCAATTCTATAAATAAGAGGCAACTCCCCCTTGTTTCTCCATCTAGATCTAGACCCTTAGCGAAACTCTGGCAGTTTTACCATTCCAAAGATAGAATAATTTCCATGTGCCCGCAATAGGAGTCTCAAAGTGAATGGATCTTTATTCGAGCAAATTGTACTTGAGCACACATTTGTGTACAAAAATAAAGATGAACTTTCTGATAAACCTTGTAGTGCATGGACTAAGCTAATTAGGATTTAATTAATGTTAAATGCTTAAATGCTTTCTTAGATAATCAATCTCTCTCAACCCTCAACTCCTAGTTAAGTGCATTCAGTACGACTGCTTCGAGCACGTGTGCTACGCTTGGTAACCCAGTAACGAATAGCGTTTGGTAATCCCAGTAGCGTTGCACTGGTTCAGGGTGTGTACGGCAAGTGAGAATGGATACTGATGCTAGGACGATTAAAGCTCAGTTAGTGAAACTTAGTTACTGAGTCTCTTCACCCTTTCCTCTCTTAGCATAGGCGATAAAAAGATAAAAGACATAAAAATCACATACCTCAGACTTACTTAACCATACAACCATGATAATACAAGTAAGTCTGGGAAGACAACGATTGATTAACCTTAAGTGTTCCATAAGGCGCATAAGCACTTAGTCCTTGGAGTTTGACTAGATCGTGTGTGAGATGCTTGTATTCGTATGGTTGAGTGTAGGGGTACCTCATCACTCATCAGTCATGTCAAGAGTCAATCAATAATCCCATACCTTTCTAATCTTGTAAAGAAACTCGAGTATGAGTTTTAATTTAGTCGTGGGGGTATGACGTGGCCTCATTGACGAGCCCTATTTATGTGGTGTTGCCTTGTCAATAGGGCCACGTTGACGTAGCATTTGCTACATCTATGGGGCCCCATTGATGCAATTCTATAATAAAAACTATAAATACAAGCTCACAACCATGTTTGTGGGATATGAAGTCATAGTAGTAGCAGAGCTCTTGCAGTTTTTCCATTTGAAAGTTAGAATATTTTTTTGAGTGCTTGCAATAGGAGTCAGAAAGTGTATGGATTTTTATTTGAGCATTTTTACGACAATAAAGACGAGCCTTTTAATCAAACCTTGCAGCACTTAGAATAGATTAATGATTTATTTATGCATTCATTGTTTTCATTAAATATGCAATTAATTAAGCTAAATTAAGCTAAATTAGACTTTAAGTGATTAGTTAATTAATTAAGCTAAATAGATTAAACACGTAAAGTACGAAAAGTAGGACCAAATGCTTATGTTAGGACTAGTTAGAGATTAGTTAACTAGTTAAATTAAATTAGTTATTAAAATACTTCATCTCTCTATTCAAGTACCAAGGAACATAAAACACAAAACAATAAAAATTATATGCCTTGATTACATTTAACCATACCATGTGCATCACAAGTGTATGGTTACACTTAACAATAACAATAAGGTGCGGTTGGAAAGTGCTGTGCTTCCATTGATCTGCACTTAACTTGGAAATTACAACTTTTGGTGAACCAGACATGCTTCTAGAGAGCTTTTTCCATAAACTACGGAGAGGTGTCTTTCATAGCTACCTTGTAGGGCTCATGAAAATTCTATTTTTCCATGTGCTACGTCAGATTGCAATTGGGCCCGAATTTAGCTAGCATTTTGTCATGTCGATAAAATGAACACCATGCATGTCAATCATGGTTTCATCTTTACATACGTCATGTTGAGAACGGCTGTACCAGTGAACAGTGAACAGACGTAAAGCGACTTGGAGCAGCTGCTGCAGTTGCTTTAACATGCAATCAATGGAGGGCGATCGCAGAAATCGCCAGAGATTGACAAGAATCTCAAACTTCGAAGCAAAAGTAGAGAAGGCATGGGAAATAGGCAGCAGAAATTAGGCAAGGAGAAGGAGGAACCAAAGGACGCAGTAGTGATGATAACGGGCTGTAGCAGTGGCGGCATCGGCCACGCCCTGGCATTGGAGCTCGGCCGCCGCGGCTGCCGCGTTGTGGCTACGGCGCGTTCGGAGGCGGCCGTGGCGGAGCTGAAGCACAACGACAGAATTGCAACGGCATTGCAGATGGATGTTCAATCCGATGCAAGCGTTTCCGACGCCGTGGCCACCGCCGTGGCCGCGCACGGCCGCATCGATGTTCTTGTTAACAACGCCGGCGTTCATTGCGTTTCACCGGTTGTCGAGACGCCGCTCCGCCTTGTCCAGAACACCTTCGAAACGAACGTTTTTGGTATGCGCTGCTGCATGGAATATTGACCCTAAGCCTTTATTTTTCATGTTTTATTTTTTTCCCTCTCTGCTTTTTGGCTCTCGTGGACGACTCATTAAGATTTTGTTCAACAAGCGTTGAAATGGCGTAGGATTCCATGTTTCGTTTAATCTGAAACGGTTTAGAACCAAAGGCTTTCAAACTTTTGTTAGAATGAACAAAGATCATTTTTGTTTGTTTTGTTTCGGTTTTGCGCTTTCTGGAGGTTGAAAATTTCCGTACTTTTGTTAAAAATGATGCCGTTTGTTGGACATCAGCTTTGGCATAACTTCCAGTATGGACAAATGCTGCCGTTTGTTGTGGCCACAGTGTTTTTTCACGGTAGATGCCACAGCAAGCATGTGTGAATGGTGGCACTGCAGTAAGCAAAAGGAAACTGTGTTAAAAATTTTTTAAGCTCAATTTTTTTTACAAACCTTCAAATTTCTTTTGGGCAAAAGCTTTTTCTCACAAGAAAATCATAATCGGTTGCATATAGCTTTGTTTTTTTTTTTTGCATAGTGAAATTATGGTCTGCTGGGCTGCAGCCTATGTACATGGTGCTTTGTGTTGGGTTTTTTATTTTGGAAAATGGTTAGGTCAGGCAGTCAGGGTTGGAAGTGGCAGTGATGTGGTAAGAAATTGGTGGTAGGAGATCTCCTCCTAAATAAACAGCTCCCATTTATCTGAAACTCTTTGGAACCAAATGCTTTCAAACTTTTGTTAAAACTGACGACGATCATTTTTATATGTTCCATTTGGTTTTCATGCCCTCGAGAGAATGAAATTTTCGTACTTTTGTTAAAAATGCTTTCGTGTGTTGGACCTCAGCTTTGGCAGAACTAGACACGCTTCATTCCATTAATCTTCATTTTGCTTTTTTATGCGTCTCCACTATGGCTTTGGTCTTACTTTTGTCTAAATTGAGTGGTTTACATTTCCTTTTTCTGTTTCACTGCAATTTAGGAATATGTTTTACTACTTTAGGTGTTTGTAAGTGTTTGTTATTTTCATCGTAGTCTGGGAGCTCATCAGAACTATATTGAAGTTCTTATAGATATTTTATCAAATTGTGGTGAACTACTTGTCACGGCCAATAACTTTTTCTAATACTATAAAATAGGATTTTTATACCCAACCAAAAACTTGAATATTCCAGACAAAGTGAATCTACCAATGTGAATCGTAATATTTTTACGGTCCTTGGATAAGATGAGTTTATGTTGCTTTCATTCTAGAGCCATAACTAATTTTTAACTCTCGATGTCACGTCACTGTAAATATGTCATCCCAAGTTCCCAACTAAAACACCTTCTTAAGACTAGTCTATATCTCCTTTCAAGAAATGATAATTTGGTAACATGGTCAGGGTTCTGAGGTTTAATTTTTTTTTTTTAAATTATGCTAGAGACAGTGAAAATGTCTCATTTTCAATTGTTGGATTTCAGGACTAATGCGGGTGACCAAAGAGGTGACCCCACACATGATAAAACGGAGAAAGGGCAAGATTGTTAACATTGGAAGTGTGGTAGCTATCAATCCTTCACCATGGGTTGGTGCCTATGCTGCCTCCAAAGCAGCTATTCATTCTCTTTCAGATACATTAAGGTTGATTTTTCACATTTATGCATTTTATACATTGTTGTGTTTTATTGAAAATTGTTTCCTCTTCACAAGGGGTAATAAAACATTTTAACAAGTGTTGGTCTGTGACATAAAAATGCATTTTATTTTTCTAAGGACAAAAAAATGGAGCAAAATATCAAAATTCTGTAGAGTTTTAAGTTGCATGATGTAAATTCCCTAGCCAATTCTACTATGTTTTGGATTTCAGTTATAACCTTGCTTTGTATAACCGAAGGGAAAAAAAGGAGAAAGAAAACAAAGAAAAAATTAGTTTAACTAGGTTCATTCCCTAACTACCTTTCCTAATATGCAATTATTTCCACATGTCGGTTGGTCAATTTTCAGCTAGTATACACCAATTTCTACCTGGATTATTCCATTCCTGCAGTCAATATTAGTAATGATAAACTTAAGAAGTCTGCTGCCATTGCTATAGTCTTCAATGTTTGGATAGTTTTGCATGTCAATATGATCATTATATTCATATTTATCTTCATTCAAAGCTTGACTATCAATAATTGAAAATGATCATGAAATGTTGGAGCTCTCTAGTTGGGAATGGCAACCAAGAAAAAGGTGATGCCTTCAACTGAAGCATTATGTTTGTAGTTTGCATTCAAAAGGTATCTCCCATTGATACTCTCTAAGGACCCAGACAAGAGCACTGAAAATGTAAATCTCACTAGTTTTATATAATTGTATCTTGGATGGCTGCCATCCAAGACAATTTCTAAGTATAATGATGAGGATAACTTAAATCAGCAATAAAATAATGTTCTCCAAGTATTTACAAGGGACTGAAAGCAACAGAAATATCTGTTCTTGTCTTGCCAGTATTTTCTTATTCATGAGGTAGAGCACACGCATGAGTTATTTTTCTTTTTCTTTTCAATACATAATAGCTTCTTTTTCTTTTCAATTTTTGGATTTTAAATTGAATTTTGCAGATTCTTTTATTAAGTTATGTGGTCAATTGCAAAGTATTCCGTCATGTGGAATGTTTCTCTCCTTATTCAAGTCATCCTCCATTATTTCTTTTGTTATCCCTGTTAAGAGTAGGATGATCTCATAGATCAATCAACCATGAGCATAGTTGAATCTTAATTAGTTTTATTACTGCCCTCAAGTAGGAACTTTGGCAAAGAATGCCGTTATTACTATATTTCCCGGCCCTTCATAGCTGTCTACCCAGAATTTGTAGGCTTGCAGCGGAATTTAAGTGGATGCAATAAATGATGACTCTCACAGCGGCTCCATATCAAACTCAACTCATGGGACAGTGAATGTATTCTTTTCTGCCAGTTTCAGCAGCATGTTACCGGTATTGCATTAATCATGTTGTCTAAACCTATACAAGTACCTGGCAGGTGAAGAATGACTCTCACAGCGGTAGTTTGAATAGGCAGGTATAACGAGCTAAAACTTGAGAGAGGGAAGTTGCCACATATTTGTTTTCATTTTACTTTTTGGTGAATCAAGTACTTTCATTTTTTTTAAATCATTATATTTTGAAATTAGAGAAAGCTAATAGGAGATAATTACAGAAATAATTTGAGAAATATATATATCCTTGATCTATTCTGCTTCGAAAGTTGTTGTTTATTCTTATGCCTGTTGCATTTATATTGGTGATGTTTTCCTCTGAGTTATGGCTTCATTGTTGAGATTTGCGATTTGCATTCCGCAAGTTAAGGTTTGATTCCAATAAATTATGCTGATGTGATGTAACATTGTTCTGTCAGTTATCAATGGAATATTTGGGGTTTGACGTCCTAATAAAATTTTTCATTATTGATCATTGAAGCACGAGCTCTCAAAACGAAAATACATTGTCCAATTAAAGTTTTATAAAGTTTGTCATTTTCCCTTGGCGACTTGTGTAGAAGGGGGTAAGGCTGCAATACAAACCGAGACATTTTTCTAGTTTATTGCCCTCATATGCACTGATACCTACAATCTAGAAAGAACCCTTTACCTACAATCTAGAAAGAACCCTTTAACTAACAATAGGTAATCCCTTAGAAAAAGGCTATATTTATCAATTAAACAATAAAGCTACAGGATTTAGCTTCACATTTACAACAATTTCCTACTTGAAGATAAATTTTGCTTCTCCACTGAACAAGTAATGTGCTCCATGAAGATGTTACCGTCTTCATTCACATGACATCTCTTTTCGATGAACCACCTACCACGAAAACTATCATCAATGAGAACACTTCCATGCTTGAACTGACCAAAGGCAGGATGGTGATAGAGAGGATACAATTGCAGTTCTTCATTTTTGAATATTACTGACGTAGTAAATTGGCATTTTATGTCCCTGTTTACGGATAACGCGCACAGGCTCAAGAGAGTTGTTTAAATAAAAATCAAAGTCGTGAGAAAAGACCTTTATTCAGTAAACTAGGTTTGACAGCCATTGATTTAAATTTTGGACCTCTAGAGGTTAGTTGCTTGGGCGATGAAATGTTACCACAGTCTACTTGCCTAGACTTTTCAATTGCAAATCTCCATGCATTACATCTTGCCATCCTATCATGATTCTTTCAATCTTTAGTCATTAGTCACATCGCCCTCTTCTAGTTTTTCAGATGAGCATCTTGGGGGAGAGTTCATTTGCACCATGTCAGTAGGTATTGGGTAAAAGTTCCATTAATGTTCGTTTCCATAAATTTCCCACCTATCTATTATGTTTGACGAAATTTTTGAATCCGGAATAATATTTTTCTTTGGATTGACAATTAAGCCAAATACGATAATTATTGTTTTTAGTGGTAGCAAACAGGAAACGTTCTCCCATGTCATCCCTAATTAGCCATTAAATTGCAGATGGAGTTCCTCTGTTTATAGTGAATAATTACGAATTTTATTTGCTGCAGAATATATGTTTTTATGTTTTTGCTTAAGTTTCTGCCGTCTGTTATCTAGGATCAAAAGTGAAATTGGTCTACGATAGATGCTAGATTTAGGATAGAAACTGTTCTAGATTCGTTTTCTTTGATGGTAAATAATTTACCATGCTGTTTCTCTGAGCTTCTATGAAACCAAGTTTGAAAGAATCTTTCATTGTAATTGTAGCTGCTTAAAATCTCTTCTCTTGATTCCAATTAGTATATAATTCTGGTTAAAGTGGGATAAAAAGATGAGCAGAATGATTAGACTCTCAGTTGCAGCATTCATAACTGGTTAGCAACCCTGGTGTTCAATGATAAGCCCACAATCTTCCATCCTCAATGATCTGTTGTGATTTGTTTGACTTTAACGAATTTTCTCAAATTTCTAGATTGGCCTTCTACGCTTTTAAATGTTTAATAACTTAGACAAAATGTTCTAGTTAACTTTAATGACACATACAAAAGTTTCAAATAACAGGTTTCCTGTTGCAGGGTAGAACTGAAACCTTTTGGAATAGATGTGGTGACAGTGGTTCCTGGTGCAATCAAGTCAAACATTGGGATCCATTCTGCAGAAGTGTTCAAGACAGTGCCAGAGTACAAGTTTTATAAGCCTTTTGAAGAAGCTATACATAGAAGGATTACGTATTCTCAAGAATCTGGCTGCACTCCTACCTATGTTTTTGCTTCTAAAACTGCAGATGTCATTTTAAGAAAACACTCTCCTGGTTGGTTCTCTTACGGTAAATTCTCAACTATGGCATCAGTGCTCGGCTTTCTTCCTCTTTGCATCCAAGACTTTGTTGCGACGAAGAAATTCATTATTTCAACTTCGGCAAATAAATGATAGACATGGACAAGCATGGAGAAAGCCGCTTATGGTGGAGAATTTATGAAGCTGAAGCCAAATAGATTAACAAAGGTTATGATGATGATCAAATGTTTATGTGATTTAATATTTTTATATATTTGTTGAAGCCTAGCAATTAGTACCCCCCTTAATTCTATGTTGTTTCTGCCTGGTTTAATTTTAATATTTTTTTTTCGATTGGATGATTTTATATTGGACCTCTATTATGCCTGCTCAATTATATTGCTTCTGTAGTTTGCTAATTTCTCCAATTAACCATGACCTCTATACTGGGAATTCAGAGTCTTTAAAGTAAGTTTCAATCTAGATGCCATCCTACAAGTCTATTTGAAGTTGATTAAGGAATTGGACGATTAAGGAATTGGACATGCACATGTTATGAGGATACCTTGCCTTTCATGCTGTGCCATTGTGGTAGCTTAGCATAATATAGCATAATATTGCCACCATTGCTGTTAGATATTTAAGGAGATTATGCATTAGGTCTAGAACTTGCATTGATGAATTTGGACATGCACATGTAATGGGGATGCTTAGGTTGGTACCTTTTAGACATGATGTGTCATTGTGGTAGCTTAGCATAATATTCCAATCATTGCTATTAGACATTTAATAAGGAGATTAATGTGTTAGGTTTGTAGGTTGCATTGATGAATTGGACATGCATGTGTTATGGGGATGCTTAGGTTGCTACCTTTGAGACATGATGTGCCATTGTGGTAGCTTAACGTAATAATGTCATCATTGTTATTAGACATTTAAGGTGATTGTCTTAGGTATGGAGCTTGCATTGGTGAATTAGGCATGCACATGTTGTGGGGATGTCCATGTTATTGCTTTTTTAGACATGATGTGTCATTGTGGTAACTTAGGATAATATTGCTATCATTGCTATTAGACATTTAAGGAGATTCATGTGTTAGGTTTGTGGCTTGCATTGATAAATTGGACATGCACATGTTGTAAGGATGCCCAAGTTGTTGCCTTTGAGACATAATGTGCTATTGTGGTGGCTTAGCATACTACTGCTGTCATTGGTATTAAACATTTAAAGAGATAATGTATTGGGTCTAGAGCATGCATTAATGCATTGGACATGCACATGTTATAGGAATGCCTAAGTTGTTACCTTTTAGACAATGCAAGATGTGCTATTGAGGTAGCTTAGTGTAATATTGGTATTCATTACTATCATACATTTAAGAACATTATGTATTAGGTGTGGAGCTTGCATTGATGAAAATGGTTTGTTGATTTGGTGGCATTGCATCATTGCCATTTGTCAAGTTATAATGTTTTGATGACTTCGGATTGACCTTATGATTTTGGGTCTTGAGCATTCTATTTTTGCTTTTTGACTTTAGAGTTGTAGAATTGAAAGATTTTTAACCCAATGTTACTCAAGGCTCATTATTTTTTACTCAAAGTGGAAGTAATGACATTGCATTGACTCTTATTATTGTCGAGGACATTCCAATTTGGGGAGAGTATGTTAGTGATAAGTTCAAAGATTGTATTTACACCTTTTTATGTAAATTGAAGGGGGTATATAAAACTTGGAGTTACTTGGAACCTACCTTAAGATCCAAAGGGTTGACAAAAAGAGGTACGTGTGTTATTAGTGGCAAATATTGAATAGGCAAGGTCTTGGGTAGGTAATGAACGTTGTGTGTAGACTAATATGCTTTGTGATCACATAGGGAAACTATTACTATGCTAAGCAAAGATGTGACTTATTGAAGTTACAAATTTCTTGTCATTGTAACCAAAATATTATTGAAGATGAATACTCATGTCTTTACAATGTCAAATATTAATTTGTGTGATCTTAATTTGTTTTAAACTTGTAAGTCTTTGAAGGAAGGTTTTAACAAACGTGTAACTTTAAGTTTGGAAGGAAGGTTTTGAATTATAGTTCAATTAGAATTTTATAATTCAACATTGTCTATTACCATTGAATTTGCGACTTGAAGCTTTCAAATTAAAAGTCTTACTACTAGGCTAATACCTCATTATTTAGAAGGTTTTGAATTGTAGTCTATGTATTTGCATATATATATATATATATATATATATATGGCTCGCTCATTCTATAGATTCATAAGATCTCAGACAAAATAAAGATTCTAGTTTCCACAAATAAATTGGTAAAATTTGAAATAATCTCTAAAAATCTCCATAAATTTGAAGTTGGTAAAAGTTGAATTGAGGGCTCTTGTTCAGTATGTCAGTATTGAATCATAATCCTTTTTGTTAAAATGTTGTGTAAAGAGAATGAATTTGCCTTAGGCCAAAAATAAGCATTTAATGATAGTGTACTAGCCTTGTTGAAGGTTCTTTTACCTTTCTATGAATTGGTCAATGCTTACATCATCATCATTGCTTCAAGTCATTCTAGTATCTTTCCTTGGACAAAGTATGGATCAAAATCTAGCTTTTAATCATAATAAATCAAATTTAATAAAAATCTAATCTAAACATGATAAGAAAGATATTAAAAAAAAACATAGAATACAAAAAACTTTAGTGATTTGAACACAAAGTTTTAGTGATTTAGCTTGAGCCTACCTTTATTATGTAGGCATTATTCTAGTCTCCACTTCCTTTGGATTCCCATCAACTCTTTAACTTCTTAAAGTACAATGTTAGTTTTAAGGGTTTGCAGTCTCTCTTTATTACAATTGGGATTTTCAAGCTAAAATCTTCAAATTAATCAAGGGTGAAACAAGGAAGAATAGGATTGATGCATACTGAGATCTCTCGTAGATTAGATTGCATCTAATAGCTACAATATAATGAATGATGTACAATGCCCAAGATAGAAATGATTTTAGTACAAAATATATAATATAAAGGATGATCAACATGTAAAATCATAACTATCTTCCTTCAGATAATTGCTCTTTGTAACTTTTTACAGGTATGAGGATCTTAAGTCTTACTACCTTGATTGGTTACAAATCCTCTTACAAAGAAGAGTTACATTAACATGATTTTGTAACTTAATACTAGCCATAAATTATCAGCACTAGTCATAAACCATCATAAATAGTTTGTTAAAAGTACTATTTTTAATTCTAGTAGTTTGTAACATCATTTTTGGGCTTGTTATTCTAGATTTGGTTGTACTAAGATTATAAGAATTTCTTGTGTTTCAATGGTGTTGCTCTTTTTTAGCAGTGCATCTTTTTTTCAAATTACATTTGCTTTACATCGTAGGTTGGTAGCACACTTATAGTCCTCATTGATCAACTTACTATAAACTATAATCCTTAGTCTTATGTGGATTGGGCTACTCTTGGTCTTTGTGACATCTTAATTTAGCTCATTATTGCAGAATTTTTTATGTTTGTTGAAACACCTCAAGGAAGACTTCATGTTGTGATGTAAAGGCTCGTAGCCCAAATTTCCATTGTAATTTGGTGAAAATGAAGGTAGATACAATTGCCTTATTTTCCCAAAGAAGCTATATTGCGACCTTGTACTAATAGTTCCCCACAAGCTATAAATCCCATGCATCTTAGCTTATTAAGACCAAAAATACCTCATAGGCCATAAGTGTCATGTACTCTAGCTTGTGTAAGGATAAAGAATGCTCCACAAGTTGTAAATTCTATGTATGCCAACTTGTGGAGGCTAAAGAGGCTCCATAGGCTATGAAACTTTGATATTTTTACCTCATATGATGGGCATCTCAACCCCACACGATGGTTAATGTGTGGTACTTAGGTAGGTCCACATGATGGGCAACATGTGAGGTTAGTGTGTGGGACTTGGGTAGCTCCACAAGATGGGCAGTGTGTGGGACCTGGGTAGCTCCACACAATGGGTGATGTAGCTCCACACGATGGTTAGCATGTGAGACTTGGACAACTCCACATGATGGGTGATGCAGCATCACATGATGGTTAGTGTGTGAGGACAACATGTAGGACTTGGGCAGCTTCACATGATGGCTAGTGTGTGAGACCTAGGCCTTTAGTCTACATGCTGTGCTTTCACCAGGAAGCCATTAGTAACTCTTAAAATTGTAATGGATGTAAGTGTTATGGATCCAAAATCTATAAATGCCATATTCAAGATCACATGTAGAACTTTTGAAAGGGTAATTTTCATAGCAATCACTTGGCAAAGCTTTGGTAGCAAATTTTAGCAACATATTGGCAACACCATACATCGCTAATTAGAGATGAAAACCCATCATGTGATTGTGTGTTCACCTTCATTTACAATGTGTAAGTCTGTTTTGGGTTTTCTTGAAAACCTATTGTATGGGCTAAAAACCCATCGTGTCAGCTGAAAACCCATTATGTGGATGGAAAATCCATTGTGTGGTCCTCCATTCACATTCATTTGCAACTTTGACATTTGCTTTGGGTTTTCTCGAAAGCCCATCATGTGGATGAAAAGTCCATCGTGTTGGTTGGAAGCTCATTGTGTGGATAGAAAACCCATCGTGTGGGCTGAAAAATCCATCATGTAAGCTTAGAAAACCATCGTGCAATCCTATAATCAGTGTTATTTTCCACCAATGTTTCAAAGTGTGTTGGGCTTTCTAAAAATCCATCGTGTAGAATGTTAACATCCTAAAAAACCCTCACCACCTTAGCCAATCAATTGGTCCATTATATTTTATGCCTTTCACCTTCATTGTCCTTCTAAACCATATTATTGATATGAGTGCTAATCAATAGTCCACCTGTATTTACAAGCTTAAGGATTCTGTTGTGATGGAACACAGGCAATCCCTTAGACACTTGGGACATGATCCAGTGTGTGCCACAGTCACTCAAGATTATTATAACTTCATTTGTGTGAAGATCTAGGTTGGCCTCCACATCCTACGCAAAGAGTTAAACTCTAAGCATGAATTTGAGATCATTCACAAGAGTGGTGATGAATTGCAGTTTTCTAGGCCCTAATATCGGGTATGCAACATCATAGCCTGGATACGATATCGTATACACGATATCGTGATTCTTGTGTTAGTCTATAAATATAGCACTCAGGTGCATGGGAAGGGGACATTAGATTAGAGAGTCATTAGAGTCTTGAGTCTTTTGAGGGTCGAGTCTCTTGTTAGTTTTTAGTTAGTTTTCAGTTCTTTTCCCAAGTGCATGCTTGTAGTGTGATGCTTATAATTGTACGGAACCCTTGTTCAAGTGTGATGTACTTGGACATGCACATGATCGGCAATAAAGATCAAGATTACTTCATCATTGCAGCATTCACTTAGCTTTTAATTTGTTTTAATTATTTATCATTTATTATTTTTTTCTTAGTTAATATTTCTTTTATTGTCATTTACTATTCCTATTGTTAACGCAGAATGAGTACGTATTAATCACGAACATTTAAGTGTAACTATGTGGTAACCTAGTAGCATATCAAGTAGTGTTTTGAGTGATGTGTGCTTGGCAATTCCAAAAGTAGTACACGAAGTCCAAGATGCATATGGATGATTAAGGATAGATGTTTATCACACTTAGGTTGGTTTAGATTTTATTTCTTATTACTTATTAGCTTAATTAAGTTATTTCTAATTATCCTTAGAAGTAGCATAGTAGTAGAAACCACATCATACACCTCACTTTGGACTAAACCATATGTGACAAAGAAAATACTAGTCTAGGTGGAAAGATAGTGAACTATGATCAACGTATAACTGTCTAGGTGCCATAACTAGTCTGTCTACGGAGTTCAATTAGATCGTGTGTATACACTCGTATTCGTATGGTTGAGCATAGGGGTACCTTGCCACTCATCATTGGCACCATTGCCAGGGATGGTGCTAGTTATCTAGGTTAGTTATATCATATAAGATCGCTGTAACAAGGTATTAATGATATATCTTTCAGACAAAGAAGTTAAATTCAATTAAGTCACACACAATTCACGACAATGTCTCTCTTATAAGACAATGATAATGCGACATCTATTGAGGTAATTCATTGGGGAACCAATGAAATTTATGATGAAGAAGAAGTTTGGAGTACTCAACCTTATGCAGGGGTTTCATATGTTCATGGACACCCCAACGATACTTAAGGACTCTTGTCATCTAACTCAAACACCTTTAGCAAGGATGGGACATCCCCTAGAATGTCTAGCAAGGATTGGAAGACTTACAAAACTCATGACGAGTCTTCCAGTTTTCTTTCTACCTTTGCTCTTTCAACATCAGGTTGTGACACGGATGACTATTCCTTAAGGGGTTGGCATAGAAATAAAAATCGAACCCACGGGAAAAATTAGGAACACCAACATGAACATAAACAACATCATCCCAACTCACGAATTCATAACCTGCTTAGTGACGATGAACCCCTGCTAGCCACAAAGAGCCTAATGCATATAACAGAGGCCATTTAGATATCCTATAGGCATCGCAAGGAAAGCCATCTACCCAGGCTTGATTTAAACAACTTTTCTAAGTTTTTAGGGGGCTATGATTTAGATTTGCAACATCATTTACAAGCCTTCTATGATGCCTATGCATGGAACAACATTGATAATGGGTGGCAAAGGCTTAAGCTCTTTCCTATGACACTCGTTGGCCAAGAAAAAATATGCTACATGTCTTTAAGACCAAATTCAATTCACCATTGGCCTACAATGGTGAAATTTTTCAATGAAAGATATCAAACCTATGCAAGAGTGTTAGCCTTGAGGAGACAAATCCAAAAGTGGAAACAAGGGCAACATGAACCCTTAGACATAGCCTTAGAAAGATATTATTCATTGATAAACAAATGCCCAGGCCATGGGTTCTTTGAAGAAAGGCTAATGTGTCACATCATGGATGGGCTCCATATTGAAACAAGGGAGACCCTAGGGATGTATGCCCTAGGTCAACTATATAAACTATGAATCCATTAATTCCAAGAGATTATTAAGCGGGTAGCAAAAGAAGAAGGCGAACTAGCCAAATGGGAGAATGTTGAAAGATCTCAACAAGCCCAAAATCTTAAAGTAATGAAGGTCCATAATCATGAAGAGGAGAAATCAACTCACCTCGAGGAGGTGGAACCATCCCCATCTTTGCCAATACTAAAATCACTAGATGAAATTGAGGCAAAAATTAATAAGATGACAGAATGGGTACATGAAAAATGTGGAGAATATGCAAACATTATTAGAGTTAGAACTACGCAAGATCACTCTGATGACCTGAATAAATAGAGGATACCAAACCTAGAAATAGAACAGAACACCATTCGAAAATCGGAAAGAAGGACTGAAGAAAACAAGGATAAGGGCGCAACTACAAATCATAAGTATCGATGCGATGTTTGCCTATACGATCATCCCAAAGGCCAATGCACAATCTTGTCACACTTACATGAGCATTGGAGAAGAATATTACATCCAGATTTCATACAGAAGTATCGTGTTCAACCATAGTGGCAAAACCCCCAATTGTGGGGGATGCCACTACCAAACTAGCCACACCCTTCGTATCACTCGAAACCAAGTGCTTATTATGTTCAACACCTTATTTCTCTAACTGGATCAACATCCTCTGCTTCACCTCATCACTATCATTCTCTCGAGTATCATTAACCCATGTCCTCTCCCACAGGATCACCACCTCATGTTCCTTAGACTTTTCCTTACTCTCAATATTCTCATCCTTCACCTCCTTCTACATCACCACTAGTAGTATTGGAAGGTTTGGCACCATAGTACTAACCAACAAACATTACTTGTGCTGTTATTGTCAATAGCAGCAGGAGTCCTCCACATCGTTGGAAGCGTTCTTTCCTTAGGCATGGCCATTGAAAGAGACAACATAGCTCTAAAACCATTGCATCATCCAACTCAGCACAAGCCCACCACTGTGATGAACCTTCCTCTTCAAACTCAACACCTCCTGGTACCTTATCCAAGCCACCAATTAACATTCTAACAACCATGCGGCCTAGTGAATATAACAATGTAGGAAGACATATTGATCCTTGCATATTGTCTTATGGTCATGGGTGCCATAGTGGGTCAGCTTCTTATCACATGACCACATCCTATAATTTTCCCCACTATGCCTACTGTAATCAAGTGTGTGAACCCCAATTTGGGTACATTCCTACCACCACATGAAAAGACATCCAATGGTTTGGATATGATCGGACCCCAATATTTTCAATATGCATGGATCCAAACTTTCCATTTATTAATTCTTACCATGATCAAAGGTTTAATCATGGGGGATACCCCCCATTCTAACAAGCAAAATTAGTAAATGTTTTTTCTTTTCTTTGGTCTTACAATTTTTTTGTTTTTCAATTTTTTGTTTTTTAATTCTTCATTTTTTAATTTGTCATTTTATCTTTTTGAGGGTAATCTCATTTGTGAAGTAAATACTCGTGTGACTAGTTGGTTGAGGTGTCATTCTATGTTATCAAGTTACAAGTGACTAATTATTTGGATAGTGAGCCCACAACATCCACCCACCCATTCTATTAATAAGAGGTTCTACTCTAGGTATGATGATATTCTTGTTATCATTAAAACTTAAAGTAACTTTGTACTCATTATGCCCAGAGCGAAGAGTGATGGACTAAGAGGAAATGGTAAGGATGTGACATTAAGGGGACTTGTGGATTCTCTTTGGTGACATCTATATGTGCTATCATGTAGCTTAGTTGTACTAAGATCCTTATAGATTTAACAAAAAATGGGAGTAAGAGTTGTGATAAAGGCACTCAATAAAGGAACTCAATGTTGTTCTAGGGGGTCCCACTGAAAATACATGCACCCATGCCTGAAGGTTGGTGGCTTCTCTGGATCACCTTTGAAAAAGACAAAGTGCAAAAAGTGGCTAGAAGAAGAGAAAGAAAAGAAGAAGAAAGCCAAAATAAAAAGCTTAAGGAAAACATGCCATAGACTAATCCAAATCACTCCTCCCTTGCACAAAATGCCAAGTGATGAGACGCGATATGCACAAGCCACGATATCGCATCCCCTGCGATATCACGTACGCGATATCGTGTCGTTCCCTGCAATATCGCGTACGCGATATCGCGGTCCACTGCCAAATCTATAAATAAGAGGCAGCACTCCCCTCATTTGAAATCCTAGGCGTAAAGTAGCGAAGCTCTGGCGGATTGATCACCCCAGAGATAGAATATTTTTCATGTGCCCATAGTAGGAGTCTCCCAAGTGAACGGTTCTTTATTCGAGCAGCTTTGTACCTGAACGGAAGTTGTGTACGGCAATAGAGCTTTGTGGATAAACCTTGCAGTGCATGGATAGGTTTAATTAATGTATTTATTGCTTTCCTAGTAACACGGCATGAGTACAACTTGGTTATGAGCATTGACGAACGTGTACAGCTAGCCAAGGAATCGGCTACTCATCGCGATTAGGTTCTCTCACCCTTACCTCCTAGAATGTGGGACAAGTACGACTTGATTACGAGCATCTACGGATGTGTATGGCTAGTCAAGGAATCGGCTGCTTGTCACACATAGGCTAGTTAGGTGCCTTAGTACGACCGCTTCGAGCACGTGTGTTATGTGTGGTAATCCCAGTAACGATTAGCGTTTGGTAGCCACAATTGCACAGTTCAGGGTGTGTACGACAAGTGGGAACAGATGCTGNNNNGAGTTCGACCGGATCGTGCGTGCTACGCTCGTTTCGTATGGTTGAGTGTAGGGGTACCTTGCCACTCATCACCAAGTGATTGTACACCTTGCTATCATAATGCTCTTATGGTTGTCTATCATCAGAATGAAATAATGCGATGTCACTGATCAGAGGTATGGACTTGGTTTTGATCTTGGAGCGACAGGCTAATGGTATTTTAATCATGCACAACACTTTGGCTTTATTATGCCCAAGGTAAGTTACCTCATGTCTCGATCTTTACAATCCCTTTTATGATTCATCTACAATTCATCTCATCTCATAGTTCAAGTACTTATAACTTGTGTCTTGGGTGGCATAGAATTCATACCTCATTGTGGTGGTATTTAACATGTGTGTGTTTTGTTGCACAGGTGCAGATTACATTTAACCCTTCTAGTGCCTACAGACATTTTAAGGTGTGGTTATGCAAGGGCATGATAGGTTGGAACCTACTTTGGGGAGGACCCACTTGCATGACTTTTGTAATTTGTACATGTTGCACACCACCATATCATTGTATACCCTCCGAGTACTACATTACTGAATCTATTCTTTCCTTTGTTATTATTTCAACCAAACATTCCTTAGAACCACTACATGTCCTTTTTCCTCACCCTATTCAAAGAACTTCATTGTATAACTCCACTTCATTACACTTTTGGTGCCTTAATTTCCACTTGACATTACCCAAAACCTTTCAAATCTACCTCAAATCTTTCATTTTTGGTTATAAAAACTCAAAAATTGATCAATTTTACTAAGTATCCTATTTTTGATAGGATGTGATATCAGGTACCTGGTATTAGGGCTAATGCGATATTTGGTACATGCTATTATGTATGTGATATCGCATCTATAAAACCTATATATATGGGGCCCCCATGTGCTTAGAAGTCATTTTTAACAGTTTACACGAGGGAGTTGTCCAAATTTTCTTCCACGATTTTAACACTTTGAGAGTCTAACATTCAACCATCAATATCTTGCTCATTAACACTTCAGTTTCCTTTCTAATCATACCTTCTTAGACTCAGAGTGTTTAACTCAGTTGTGGGGGAGGGGTATGGTAGAACTTATGCATAACTTTTTCGAAATTCGCTATCGTCCAAAGGATATCATAGGGGTAAGTACTATTAGAAAATGTTAAAAACTCATGCCAAACTAATTTCCTTCCTTCACCCAAGTCATTTAAATTATTATTGGAGTCACCTAATCAAATTGGGCACAACATTAAAAATTTTAGGGGAACTTCCTTGAAAATTTCTAACTCTAAAATCACACTAAGAAAAGAATTCACATTTATTAAAGGCAAAGAGTAAGGTATGAGATAATTGAACTTCTTTAAATAACCTTACTAAAAATCAATCTTTGTGTGATTACAAATGGCCCCTAAATGAGGACAATAGGGAGGACCTTCTCAAGGTGCATCCAAACTTCTGAGAAGAGGTAGAGGCCAATGACCTCATGTGGAGCATGCAGAAGAAGAGGCACAATCGTTCAGCATCCATCAAGAAACCCTTGTCACTACACAATCTGGTCAGGAAAAATGTGGAGAGGGAAAGGAACCTAAACAAGAAAAACATCTGATGTTATCCCCAGAATGTGTTCAAGCTATTTGGGAAAGGTTCATATCTGCTGCAGTAATTGTGGAACTTAATTTTGGACCTTTTACTGAATTCATCCCCGAACCAGTTAAGGATCAACTCAAGGGATCTCCACTATGGCCTGTCCTCTTGGAAAATGAAGAATGGTATTTGGGGAAAACCTATCAATTTTGGCATGATAAAGAGGAAAGCACCACCATTTACATTGGTGGAATTTTAGTTGATTTCTCTACAAAGGCTAGTGCAAAAGTACTAAATCTTCCAAATATAAGGCCTAACGTTACTCATCTGTCCACCTGCTTTGATGCAGATATAAGAAAAGTATGGCTAAAAAGGATTTATGAAAAAGAAGACAAAACATATGGGGAACTAACCCTTGAAGAGAAATTTTATTTTAAAATTGGCACCTATCACATTTTTCCAACGAAGGGGTTAAACAAGATTTTTACCTATGTGGCCAGAGGAAGTGTGATCTTGATGGACAAGGTTGATGCTAATTTGTCCCATTTGTATTTAACAAAGATATTGAGGTAGTTTGAAGAATGAAAGATAAGAAAGTTAACACTCCCCTTTTCATGTCTAATCAGGAAACTGTGTTGACATGTTGGAATTCTAGGGTACACTAATGACGTTCCTAGAAAAGCTCAAAATGTTTCATATGCTAAATTACTGAAGCCACTAGCACCAAAATAAGATGTTGGTGAGACACTAGAGCCCAAACAAGAATAGATGGTTAGGCCCACTGCACCTCAAATAGTAAAGCCTAGCCAACTTCCAGACACAAGGTTCAAACAACAATAAGAAGCAGGGCCCAGAACACAATCCATGGGCTAGTAGGACTAGCAAGCACCACTGCCGCTGCAAGATTATCGACTGTTGATGAGCCATCTTAGGGCCATCATAGAAATAGTTAGTTAGGGAAGTAGGGATGAGTCCAATCTCTTCAAGGTGATTGATGATGCGGTACAACCCACCATATCAATCTATCATGCAAGGGATGAGGTCTTAATACAAATAGAAGAAGGGGAATTACATTGGTCACAATAGATCTCAGGGAATGCTGCATCATTCCAAGTACAATTGGAAACTGGTGAAGGTGCCATAGTGATGGTCATGCAACACCAGGATGCAGCTAGAGTAGTAGAGGTGGTCATAGATCATATCAAGGAATCATTCAACATCCTTGTTGTGCTACCAGTAGATTTCACAAGAGCACGTGATGTTCAAGTTCGAGCCAATACCTCAATAACTCTTGCAGAACATGAGGATGCTATGGATCATTTTCTGTGAACAGGACAAGTAATGATGTCCTTATTTAACATCCTCTAGGATATCACAGTGGCATAATTAGACCTCATTTCCACTAAGGAAAGCTAGTCATGGTTGAGGTTAGGGTTGAACACATAGAAGATGAATTGAGAAAACTTTAGGAAAAGTTCATTACCCTATAAGCTGAACAACGGTATTTGTTTCAACTTATTCCATTCAATTAGCTAGAATTATTTAGGATAGAGTAGCTAAATAAGTCGCTAGTGGAGAATAAAAGGATGGAAATGGAAAAGGAGAAGGCTGATTGGGATTCCTCAAAAGCATAGGCTCAAACATATGCAAATGCAAAAGTACTCAAGGCCTTACAAGAAGAAAATAAACTCCTTGCTGCCAAAAATCTTTGGTTAATGACAATTGAAAAATAAAAAAATGTTCTCAAGGAAGGTTTTTAGAAAATGCAAGAACAATTAATAAGAGTCAACCAAGACATAAGTCACTTAGCGAGAAAGAATAGAACCCTCTCAATGGAGAATGTACGCATCATCCAGCAGAAGATAGCCATTGAAATAAGCACATGACAAAATGAGGCTAAGCAACATGAAAAATTAAAGGAGAATTTTTGTGATCAGGTGGGGATGTATAAGGAGATCATCAAAAAAGAGATCTATATGGCTAAGGATCACATTAACTCTTTTAGTGCTCAAGACACTGACTGGCAAGCCATACTGGACACTTATGCCTTCACCCACCAAGCAGAAGTAAAGAGCCAAGACTTGTAGATCCAGGATCTCATAGAATACATGGAGTTGTCCAATTTGTAGTATGCCAACTTGGCCATGTTAACAGTAGGGCACTTGAGGACTAAGCTATAAAAATAGGTAGCTGCCACCTATGCTAAATATTAAACAAAGTTTGTTGAACACAAGAAAACATTGTAGAGATTGGAGGTAGCAAACTATAAACTAGAGATGGTAAAAGCTAGCTACCAAGGCCAAAAGGATGTTGCAGCAGACTTAGCTCAAAGGCTTATGGATTATTAGGAATTTAGAGATAGAGCCAAAGCCTATGAGGAGGAACAACGGCTGTTTGCAGCATGGTATGTCAAAGCTAATTAGATGTTTCCACAATTGTTATGTCCATGGGAGGTGCCAACTCCATTAAACATTGGAACATCAACATGGATGGCACATGGTCCTTGAACAAAGAAAGAAAAACTTTAGGCACTTCTTCAAAAGTATCCATTTCAGAAGCCTGGAGCACAGGATAAAGGGAAAAAGCCCATGGATGAGCCACCACCACTAGAAACCATGAGTTCCAAACAATTTTGTATCTTGTATTTTGTGTTGGTGTCCCAATTTTATTTTGTCTAGTCCCACACTGTGACATGAAATAAACCATGGCCAGTCCATAATCCCATACCTATCCACTGTATAATTAAATGAACTTGTTCCTCATTTTGTTTGACTCAAGGATGAGTTTTTATTTAGTCATGGGGGTATGATAAATCATAGTTTTCCAAGCCCCGATATTGGGTACATGATATCTAGTACATAATATCCCAGCCTGGATACATTATCGCATACATGATATCATGATTCTTGTGTTAGCCTATAAATATAGCACTCAGGCACACGGGAAGGGGACATTAGATTAGAGAGTCATTAGAGTCTTGAGTCTTTTGGGGGTTGAGTCTTTTGTCAGTTTTTAGTTCTTTTCCCAAGTCCATACTCGCAGTGTGATGCTTAAAATTGTATGGAACCCTTGTTCGAGTGTGATGTACTTGGACATGCACATGATCAGCAATAAAGATCGAGATTACTTCATCATTATAGCATTCACTTTGCTTTTAATTTATTTTAATTCTTTATCATTTATTGTTATTTTCTTAGTTAATTATTTCTTTTATCATCATTTACTATTCCTATTGTTAATGAGGAATGAGTATGTATTAATCACAAACATTTAAGTGTAACTATGTGGTAACCTAGTAGTGTATTAAGTAGTGTTTTGAGTGATGTGCGCTTGGAAATCCTAGAAGTAGTACACGAAAGTCCAAGATGCATATAGATGATTAAGGATGGATGCTCATCGCACTTAGGCTAGTTTAGATTTTATTTCTTATTGCTTATTAGCTTAATTAAGTTATTTTTCATTATCCTTAGGAGTAGCATAGTAGTAGAAACCACATCATACACCTCACTCTATAATAAATCATACGTGACTAAGAAAATACTAGTCCAGGTGGGAAGACAACAAACTGCGATCAACTTATAACTATCTAGGTGCCACAACTAGCTCATCCGTGGAGTTTGACCAAATTGCACGTACACGCTCATATTTGTATGGTTGAGTGTAGGTGTACCTCACCACTCATCAAATGGGAGGGAATATATTCCCTCCCCATACGATAAGATAGAGTTGTCCAAAGCTTATATTCACATGTTGGCACCCCCTAGTAGATGATGATGATGAAGTGGTAGCAAGTGAAGAGTCTAACCTAGAAGGTAAATGGGGTGATTAGGAGGAATTTGGAGGATACTATAAGGAAGAGGATTAAGGGGAAGAAAACTTACAAACATATGTGCTTGACTTCATGATTAACCCCTTGTATAACACATAAGTAACATCTATTTCTTCCTTCAAGTGAACTTTATACCTGATCTTCCAAGTCTCCATATTCACACCTCTCCCATTCACCACCCAACCTCATGTCACGTGACCATCCTATAGTTTACCTTCTATGCCTCTTCCATTCATTACTATAGTAGGTCCCTATTTGGAACCTCAAGTCCTACCAACTGTTGGCATAACTGTTGCACCCTTGCCTCACAAGTCCCCACATAGACATCATTCTCCCTCTTTAACCTTCATGTAGTAATGGTAGCTAGGCCTTATCACTTGATGTCATAGCCCATCTCCTAAACTCAAGCCATCCCACCACTTGTGTAGCCAACCTTGCAACCTACACAACCTATAGAAGTGCCTTAGAGCTTGGATCAAGCTTTCTAGTTGATTCAAAGCCTCATCGACAAACTAAAGAAACTGAAAGCCCTAATGTTCCCGATTAGCCCTAATGTTCCCTAGATAATCCTTCTCTCTAGGATATTGATCCCCCACTTCATCAAGAATAATGACGAAAGTGATCCTAGTGTGCACCTTATTGCCTTCTACTTGAAATGCTTGTAACTATAAGCCTGGCCACATACCATTTTGCATGTTTTTCTCATGTCTTTGATTGGAAAAGTCCTTGGTTAGTACCACATGCTACCTAGAGGATTTGTCTCCTCTCTAGATGATGTAATAAGTTAGATTGTGAAATGTTTTAAGTACAACTTAAAATCTAAAATATTGCTAGATCAAATAATGAAAGTGAGATAGGGGCCCATTGAACCTATTCAAAAGTTTATACAAATATGGAATGCAACCCTTAATGAGATACCATCATTTATCTTTGAAATTCACCTTTTGACCATTTTCAAAGGGTAGTTAATGATTTTATTAAGTCTAAACTATATTATTTGGATCCTTGGTCCCTAAGTCATGCCTTTCCTAAGTTAAAAACATAGAAGATGTAGTTGAGGCTAGTAATGATCCTACATACATAACCTACAACAACCAACATATCAAACAGGATAGGGATAAAGGCAAGTAGTCACATGTAGTTGTAGCAGTAGTAGCCAAGGAGCCTAAAACCATAGAAAGCTAAAAGACTACACAAACTAGAACTCCTATTGGGGCTTCCCACCCCTCATCATTAGGTGCCACTACATCTTATCTGCCTAAGCCTAATTTTGAATGAAAAGATAGGTCCAAGTACACCAAGTTACTAGTAAAACCATTTGAGCTTTTCGATTAGTTACTCAAGAATGGTTGCATCTAGTATAAGAAATTGTTTGAGAACACTTGCAAGAGGCATGACCACTTATGTGAAATAGACAAAGATCCTTCTATAGCAACAAAGGATATCCCAGCCTTACCTAAATACTTCAAAATAGATCGATTTTTCCACTATCATCAACTTCTTGATCATGATATTAACTTTTGCTTAGTGCTAAAAGATGACTTGCAGAAAATGATAGATAGTGGGGAGTTAGTCCTAGACATGTCTAACCTGGTTAGGCCCCAAAACCAAAATATGCAGGTGTATAAAGACACTTTGAACACCAATAAAGACATATATATAATAGTCACCTTTGATGTATGCAATAAGCTTGAGCTCCCTAAGAAACCATTCATGGTTCGGGTACCTCCTCATCACGAATGTTCTAGAAGTCCATTTTTTATAAGGATACCATCACCATCGGCTCCTAAGGAATCTTTTGTCATCAGAGTACCATCATTCCCTACTAACCAACCTATTGTTTCAACCAATAGACGTTCCCCTTGTAGTGGCCAATCGTTTAGCTTTGTCACAACTAAACAATAAGAAGTCACCTTCAAAATAACGTAATAAATTAGTTGCCAAGCCTAAGGTAAAAAGCACTGACTAGCTAAAGGCATGAAAGGAGGTAGGTCCACCGAAGCCTACTCCAATCTTGACCATGCCCATGGACTCTAATGCACAAACCACATCTACTAGTTAGCATAGGGAGGATAGGCATGAAAATGAAAAGAGGCCAAAACAACAACCATTAAAACATGAGCTCAAGATCTTGGGTATAAAGGAGGAAGTCAAGACTAACAAGACCAAAAACCACATTGAGCAATAATAAGGCCTTCCTTACCACCATGGATCAAGTCAAGCTTTTCTTAAAATAGAAAAGCACCTTGTTAAGTTTGTATGACTTGGTCATGACCTCTCTTGTCCATTGTCAAGCATTAGTTAAGATGCTAACTTCCATCTTGGTGAGTGAGGATATCCCTGGTAATGAAGAATTGATGCATGCAATAATAGTACCATCCTCTTCCTAGAAAGAAAAGATATCAACTATCTTGACATTTCATGATAGTGAGGTGAAAGCCAACCCTCAAAATGGTGAAGTTTCTAAGGCCCCTCTCTTTATAAAAATTAGAGTTAGTCAATACAAAGTTCATAGAGTACACATGGATGATGGTGCGACTATAAATGTTATACCCTTTCCTATCATTGAGTGTTTTGGTTTGGTCGAAAAGATTTAAACTACCTTTATCTTTGCACTCAAATCATTTAATGGGTCACAAGAAGCAATTAGGAGATTGATAACATTGGATTTTGTGGGCAGAGAACAATTTCCTAGAACTACCAATTTTTTGGTGGTAGAGGAGACACCAGGCTTTAATCTAATTTTAGGAAGGCCTTGGTTGGCCAAATTACAAGCAATCTCTTCTCTAATTCATTAAGAGATCCATCTGCCTTACAAGAGAGGGGGGAGGTGGTGGTGAAATCATCATTCATGGGGATAACATGATTCCTTTGTCTATCGATAATGTTGACATAGAGTAAGAATTAGAAGTGAAGTTCTAGGAGGAAACCCCTGTGGCCAAGCCCAAACAAGAAAGTCCTAACATGACTAGTCAAGATAATATTGTTGGCACTAGGACCACCAATGAAACATGGAAGCAACTCATATTCAACATAGTGAGCAAAGGGAATGGAGAATACAAGATGGTGCAACAAAAAACGTATAAGTTTTCCAATCTTTTGAAGATTAGGAAGCAACTGTATGATTAAACATTTACTCATTCCCTTATATAGTCTAGTCGGTAGCCTTGTTTTTAGCTACATTTACACGTACATTATTACCTTATGTTTTTTCATCTTATTTCATTATGTTATTACATTGTTTTACATTCTTACATTGACTTTTACAATTCATGTTTTCCTTTTATGTGAATGTAACAAGAGCAAAACAGAAAAAAAATAGAAAAAATATAAAATACCATAAAAATTTGAAAAAAGAAGAAGATAAAAATATACCATAGCCACATAGTGTGGCAGTAACAAAAAAACTAACGTAGTAACCATAGCCACATAGTGTGGCAGTAACAAAAAAGTAAATGTACCATAGCCATTGTTGCATAGTGAAACAACTAACAATGAAGATAATTCATAGTCTCAAATGCTATGAAAAAATCCACACCTACTAGGGCCTTCTCCACCTCTTTGTTTAGGCATACTATAGCTGGTTGTTTACTTAAATCTAGGCTTGGCCCTTTTGGGTGTGTGGCACTAGCTGAGCTAACATGCACAAATCGAGGAATGATTTGGTTTTTTAAAGTGTGGTTTGATACTTGAAAATGGGGGTTCAAATTAGGCAACCTTAACATTGAATTTAATTTTCCATCATATTCAAATTTGTTATACATGAGTTGTAGAGATGCCACTTGTCTTGGGTTAAAAGAAGGGGAATCTTAACAACTTGGGGCACAGAAAATAGGAATGAAGGAAGAAAAAGGCAATCATACTATCTGCTACTGATCCTTGATGGTATTAAAACTTATAGTGTATCCCATAACATCTCACTCCATGGTAGTTTGAATGGTAAATTTATAGCAATTTCTACCACCTTTCAACCATATTTTTAAGCCATCATATGCTGATAGATCTTCAAAGGAAGTGAAGCTCTTAGTTAAAATACTTGCAAAGACACCATTATTTGTAGTTGAAACATGGCCTTTAAAACAACCAATTGATCTACCTTCTTCTCCCCTAGATGATTTAATTTCAAATGAGCTTGCACTGCCTCCCATGACAACATCATCTAGTGATTCCAAAACAGGATCCATAGGCATATCATCTTAAAAACCAAATAATAATTTTTCATATCTAAGTCCAACTTTATCTTTTACTTCATTAATAAAATTTTGCATTCTAGTATACTCTACAAGCTCCTTGGTGAATCTCTTTTTATCTTTGGTTCAAAAAAAATTTCTTGCCAATATTTTTTCCTATTAGGAGTGTCACCTTTCTTTGGTTCCACTATAACAAAAACTGCATTGATAACCCTCTATAAAATTGGGAAAATATAGAATTCTTCTTATTGATTGCTAATAAAATGTACAAAGGAGTAGCATATTTATGCTATTGGGAACAAAACTGAAAATGAAAAGTAGAGAAGAAAAAGAAGAAGAACAAGCAACTTGAGTAAAACACAACAATAGCCATAACTATGATCCAAACAATAAGGAAAGACTTGATCTTGAGTAGTAAAATAAGGGCATGTTAGTTGTAACAATGTCAAGGATGATGTAATCAAGTGGTTGGTGAGATTTGGCTTTGTAATTGTGGTTACATAGTTCATGCAAGACCCTCCCTCAAGCTAATGTGATAGAGAAACATATCAAAGCTTGTTAATAGAGTGAACATCATTGCCTTCCTCAAGTTGATGATTAGTGTTTTTGAAGCCAACTAAGCATAGGATGGTGTGAAATTAAACATGACCAAGACCTTTGGTGAATATATTCGCAAGTTGAGAATAAGAGGGCACAAATATGAATTGTAATAATGTTTTCTCATATTTTTGGCAAACAAAGTGATAATCCATTTTAATATGTTTAGTCCACTCATGAAAAACTGAATTAGTGGTGATGTGGATTGTGGATTGATTATTACAATGTAAAGGAATTATCCTTGCAACCTCAATGAACATGTCTTTGACTATAGCAGTTAACTAGACTACCTCCTTTGTTACCTTGGCCATAGCATGGTACTTGACCTTAGTCGATGAAAGGGAAATGGTAGGCTGTCACTTTGAACTTCATGTCAAGGGGGAATTATAAAGAAAAGAGATGAATCCCATCGTGGACCATCATGTCATTGGACATGCATCCCATTTTGCATCACAATAAGCCTTCAAGAGAAGATCATTGTTTCTTGGATAGAAGAGCCCATTGGATCTTGTTCCACTTATGTACCAAATGACACATTTAGCCATATTCATGTGTGGCTCCTTGGGATGTTAAAAGAATTATCTAAGAAGATGTATTACATAGGATAAGTCTAGGTGAGTCAAAGTCAAGTAAAAAAGCATGCCAATGAGTCGTCTATATTCTTGATCATTAGGAAGAGGTGCTCCTTCATCTGTCGAAAGATCATGCTATTGTGGTATCAATGTATTGACCTTTCTCATGTGCTCAACATTCACTTTTCCAACAATATCTTGAGCATACTTTGTTTGATTCAAGTAAATTCCATCTTTGGTTCACTTGACCTCCAAACCAAGAAAATATGTTAATGTGCCTAAATCCTTGATTTGGAACTAGCTCTAGAGATAATGTTTAAAGTGGATGCACTTTTCATTGTTGTTTTTTGTAATAATAATATCATCAATGTAGACCAAAACAAGGAGATTATCATTTCCCTTATTCATGGTGAAGAGAGAATTGTCCAAATTATTTTGATGAAAGCCATAAGAAAGCAAGATGTTAGAAAGCTTACCGCACCATAGTCTAGAAGCTTGTTTGAGACCATATAGAGACTTGTGCAGTCGATAAACAAGATTATTGTTTCTAGTGTGAAACCCTTGAGGTAGCTTAATATATACTTCTTCATCAAGGTCCCTATTTAAGAATGCATTGTTGACATCAAGTTGGTGTAGATGCCATCCGTTGGCGGCAGCAATTGCAATGAGACATTTAATAGAAGTAAAATTTACCACAAGAGCAAAAGTCTCATTGTAGTCTTCTCCTTTAATCTGACTATAACCTTTGGCAACCAATCTCACCTTGTATTTTTCTACTGTATCATTTGGTTTATGCTTAATTTTAAACACCCACTTTGAACAATAGCCTATTTTCCTCTTAGCAACTCAACAACACTTCATGTCTGGTTATTAGTAAGTACTTTTAATTCTTTCTCCATGGCATCTCTCCACTTAGAGTGTTGTGATACTTCCTAAAAATTCTTGAGCTTAAGTAATAAATGTTGTATATTGTTTGGATTGTTAATAGTACATGCATGTCTAGAAATAGTTATCAAATCATCAATAGTTTTAGATAAAGATTCAGTTTTGGATGTACCTTCATACGCTACCTTAGNTCCTACGAGCATATTTTCCTCATTTTCTTCCAAATCCTCATCATCTTTTGTCTCTTCATCATTTTAGTGATTTGTGATATTGTGAGGCATTTGGGAATAGTTTGCCTCTCTCTAAATGCTGTTTTGAAAGGAAAAAGAGTCTTCATAAAAGATCACATCTTATGATTTAAGGATCTTTTTGGTCTCAAGCTCTAGAACATTATACCCCTTATTTCTCGTTGTGTAACCAAGAAAGGCACACCTTCGAGATCGAGCTTTGAACTTATCATGTGGCTTTGGCTTGATGTAGATATGACATAAGCACCTGAACCTGTGTAAGTGCTTTTATATGTTGGTTTTTCTCCAAAAAGAAACTCATAAGGGATTTTTCCACCAAGACAATCACTTGGCATTATGTGGATCAAATATGCTGTAGTCTTAATGCACTCATCCTAGTAGTGTAGTGGAATGTTGGACTAGAACTTCAAGGTATAAGCAACTTCAAGGAAGTGATGGTTTTTCCTCTTAACTACTCCATTTTGTTGAGGTATTTGAGGATACATTGTTTGATAAAGCATTCCTTAGTCAACTATAAATTTTCTAAAGCTTCTAGAGACAAAATTGAGTGCATTTTCAGATCAAACTTGTTTGACCTGCTTTCCAAATTGATCTCGACAAGTTTAATAAAGTGTTGGAAACCTTTTGATGCCTCAAATTTTTGTCTCATCAAATAAATCCAAGTGCTTCTAGAATAATCATCAAGAATTGTGAGAAAATATGACTAGCCATGATGTGTTTTGGAATGATAAGAATCCCAAGTATCAATATGAACCAAATCAAAAGTATTCATTAATTTATTATTTTTAATAGGAAATTTCTTTTGACATTGTTTGGAGTGGTGGAAAACATCACAAGGCCTTGTCTTCTCCTTATTTTTCAAAATAAAAAAATCTCAAACATCCTTTATTCTAGATAAATGAAAATGCCCTAATCTTTGATGAAACAAACTAGCTTGCATATTAGACTCAGCTACACAAATCTTTTGACTTGATCCCTTATTCAATCGGTAGAGCTCCACTCTTAGCTTACCTGATTTGATCACCATCTTGTTGGAAAGGTCTTGTATGATGCATTCACTTTGTGAAAACATAATAGAAAATCTTAGTTCTTATGTCAATTTGATAATAGAGATCAAATTACAATTGAAATCAAGTAAGTTTTGATGTGTAAATTTTGGACACATTAACACTCAAAAAACTCATTTAGGGAGATTATTGCCTAGGGCACCTCCCATATGGGTACAAAATCCCTAGAATAGTCTTAATTGGAGAGGGCTATGTGACATTAAATGGTTAAATGACCTTAGATTAGGGCATTCCAAAGAAATAGCAATTATTAAAAACAAAAATAAACCTTTCAAGAGAATAGAAATGGATGAGCTACAGAAGCTCTTGAAAATCAAATCTTGAGTAATCCAATGTTCACAAACAAATTAGGTTTTAATATAAGCATTTGGCATGGAATAAAGATTCACATTTACAGTCACTTAAATATGAATAAAAGACTACAATGGAACTTATCTCAAATGAGCACAACATTTGGTTGCTCTGGTTGTTGTCCTTGGCCTTGGTCCTTCTTTCTTTTTCCTTGATGCTCTGATTTAGAAAAAGATGAGAGCAAGGGTATTGAAAACTACAACCAAAACCCTTGTTTGCAATAGAAGATGGAGAAAAATTGAATACCCTTAGCACTAAACCATAGACCAATAAAAGGGCTAGAATTCACCATTGATGCACACCACCATTGCCACTATTGCTTGCTGATGCACTATTGTCAAATAGAAAATCCCCATTATTGTAGGAACACATTGTTGCATGCTATTGCCACTAATGCATGCTGTTGCCACTATTTCTCACTGCAACGTGCTATCGTTGTTGCTGCTCATCATCATGTGTCACCCTTGCATGCTCTATTGTCACTACTGCTCATTGCCATGTGTTCTTGCTTGCTGCTAGCCACCATACCATTGCTATTGCCTATTGGTGTTGTTGTGTGCTACTGCTCATTGATGCTTGTTGTTTGCCACTACCTGTTGCCACTGCTTGCTGAGTTGCAGAGAGAGAGAGAGAGAGAGAGAGAGAGAGAGGGAGAGATCCCTTCCCCTTGTGTCCTTGGTCCTTGTTGTTGCACTACTTATTGAATCCTCCTCCCTATTAACTACTAGCTCTAGCTACTACTGCTTGTTGAGTTGCTGGCCAAGAGAGATCCCTCCTTGTGGTTGTTCCTGCCTCCCTTTTATCATCAACTTTCTACAATGATGCCTTTACATGCCCAAATTGCCCATGTCTGCCACCACCAAGGTGTAATGTCCACCACTGAGGATGCCTCATTCATCATGAATCTTGCCATAAAAGAAAGAAAATAAAGTGGGTGTGGTTGTGAGGCAATGATAACTTGTCTACAAAAAAAGAAGTGTACCTTCTCCTACCATTTTCATGCAGTAACCTTTCAAGTTCAACCAGATAAGCTCAACAATTTTATCAAAAATGTCAAGCATCATTGTATGATTGAAAACACAAAAGTGAATTTCAAATTTGGTTGGAAGATTAATCTAAGTTTTTCAATGGTTGAGATTTTAGGCAAAGGCTTTGATTTAGAAGGATTTCTTCATGAATGCATGATGGAATATTCATTTCATGGACATATATATCCTTTTATATTTATAATGTTAATTTAATAGGAACCATGACCACATTAAAAGGTGTGTTTATTAATTGTATAAATAATGACTTAATAGAAGTGGCAATCTTAATAATTATTTTAGTGTATTTATTTAATTTAATGGGTTGGAAAATGTAGTAAAGGATTTATTGATGATTTAACATCCTATTATATTTTCAATCCTTTACTTTATCTAAGATACCACGTAAATAATTTGCATGGTTTAAAACCTATAGGATTTTTAATTTTCATGAGATCAAAATTTGTGAATCATGACTATTTTTGATGAATGATAATAATCTCTTATAACAATGAATAATTTAAAGGTTGCATGATACCTCTCATTGAAAACACCCCTATATATCATGCAATTTATTTCAAGTAATGGATTCAAATCGTGAAACCATACCTTAGTGATTGGACTAATAAGTCATGGCCCTATGCCTGGCATGGATGATGTTGGCATCAACACTTAGCCCCCAAACTAGAAATTGCATGCAAGTGCAAGGAACAACAAAACTATAGAAATTTTAAAAGGAGATACAAAAGATAGAGGACCAAAAAGATCATAAAACATAAACAAATTAAAAATTGAAAGCAAATTACACTAATCTAAACATGATTAAAATAACCATCTAATCAAGAAAGAACTAAATATGGGCCACCCTTGCCACATCATCTTATTTAATCAAGATCAAAAGATATCTCTTCATAAATCATAACTTTAACTACTACTACTACACACACACACACACACACACAAAATTAAAGTATATAATTAAGATCTCATTCCCAATCTTATCACAAGGTAAAAGTAAAAGGTATGCGGACTACTTTAAGCCTAAGACTTATGCCAAACTTAATGAAGGGAATAAGCTTATCTTAGATCATAGCTAGCCATAACATTTAGATTTTTCCTTGGGACTTTTTTTTGACATTTAGAAAGGAAATGGGTAAAAATGGATTATTTGCTTTTCTCTTTTTTTTTTTTGAATTTTGAGGAAATAGATTCAAAATAGGAATCGAGGCTAGGGTGAGGATTGCTACTGGACCCCCATCACACTCCAGAACTTATTACATTGTTGATGAACATGGTTCTCATTCTTTTTATTTTGTCTCTTTTTCTTTAGAAAAATTTGCTCATGGTGTACTTCATTCTTAAGATAGGAATTCCAACACGAGTCTAGCTGATTAGCTACATTGCCAAAGAACATGGTCCTTTTAGAATTTTTTCCATGGTGCAATTCAACCATCGTGCATGCATCCTTTAATTACAATCTAGATGGCATCATAGCAGGTCTCCTAGTGGCTAAGGGTTCTCAAGTGGAGATGAGAACACTTCACCTGTTACTCATAGGATAGCCATGGATCTATTGACGCATAAATTTTTGATGCACAAACAGTTGGGAAAAAATTCATTTGAGGAGACTATTGCCTAGGGTGCCTCTCATATGGGTATGGAAACTTGGGAATAGTCTCAACTAGAGAGGGCCATGTGATGTTCAAAAAGTAAAGTAAATTAAATTGAAAGTTGAGGAATTTAAATTGACAACAATCTTGAATTCCAAGACTGAATGCAAATACAATAGTTAACTACAAAAAATAAATTTTCTCTAGTCCCTCACTATTATTGTCGTTGTCGCTGCTAGGAGAACCCACTGATTGCTTGTCATAGTTACCATTGCTAATTGCTGTCTGTATGTAGATTGCTTGTAATGCCATGATCAATTAGGGAGAGAGAGTGAAGGCTGCCCACCATAGCCCCTAGAAAAAAAAGAAAAAGGAAACTACTGCTTGCTAGTTTCCCTAGCTGGTCCCCAATGAGAGAGAGGTTGGTTTGATGTCTGCCGTAGTTTGCTACAACTCTAGACACCGCTTGCAACCATGCCCCTCACCACCACTGCACCAATGTCAATGCATGGATTCTACTAGGATAAGGTGAGGTGGAGAGACTCTTTGCCTACTGCTACTAAAGTTTGCATGCCATTACTAATCTGCCACAACTCTCTACTGTGTGTCTACTTCCTATTGCACACCTACTGTTGATAGGAAGCCTACCACTCATCGTGCCATTGCACATGCCTACTTACCACTCACCAATGTGCCTCTACATGCACTGGTTTATTGCCACTGTACCATGCACCAAAAGAGAAGAAGGAAACCATTGCTTACTAGTTTCCTAGTTGCCTGCTATCACCGTGTGCATAATGCATTGCATGCCTTCCATTCATCATAGTAGTATGCACACCACCTACCTTTGATCATGTTGTTGACATGCACTATCAGGATACTATTGCTCCATGTCTCCATTGCTACCAGCCATACACCCATCATTACCTATAGGTAGAAGGAAGAGAAAAGCCTACTACAGTGCTAATAGTTCCTAGCTAGACCCCCTAGGATCTAATGATCCATCTATCTCCCCTCCACCTCCTTTAATAGGCACTCATTGTGTAGTTTAAATGCTCACTATTCATCAATGCTACTATAGCCACGTTGCGCATGTCTCCCATGTCTCCAATAGCTAGTACTGCCCATAACTATAGCCATGTTCTTCATCACCATCGTTATGGTTATCACTCCATGTTAATGCTTGTCATCCATGCACACCTTTTTCTCATCCATTTGCATGTTCATTGACATGACCATCATTCATTCAAAATTATATAACTGCACATCCAAGACCATCGGCTCATGGTTTTGAAAATATCACAGTAGTTACAAACTCTATAATTAATTATAACCTAAAATTTTGATTCAAAGACTAAATTCTCCAACTAATTGTAAACTTAATTTTGCTTTAAGATATGGTCTTGGTGGTGCATGGTATGAGAATTAAACTTACATTAGGTTGGAGAAATATTTTTTACATTAAGGATCTTTACGAATAAGCCTATGCATATCTCTTGCAAGTACAATGTAAGTTAAGGTTGTCATCATCATGCTATTGGATGGGGTCTCATGAAAACAACTTCTTGTTGGAGAAAACCATCAACCACATCTAGATAGAACTTCTTAATGGAGATAATTGTTAATGTCATGTACTTCCATATATATATTTATCGAATGTTGTGTGACAAAGATGAATGATATTCTCTTGGCTTTACAAATATTCAACATTTACAAAGACAACCGATCTAGCTCATCTTGAAAGGTAGACTTTAGGATCACTAATAGAGCATGCTATTTGTTAGGACATTTCAAGGTAAATTGACTTTAGAATAACATTCATAGCACTGTTTGATTTTTTTTTTGGATAAAACATTATTGATCAAGGCCTTGTGCCTAACATGGGCAAGGTTGGCCTCAACACTTAGCCCCGAAACTTTAATTGCATGCAAGTGCCAGGAAGAACAAAACCATATAAATTTTAAGATGATGCAACAAATAGAGAATCGAAAACATCATAGAACATAGAAAAATTAAAAATTGGAAGAAAATTATATTGATCTAAACATGATTAAAATAACCATATCATCAAGAGATAACTAGACATGGGCCATCCTTATCACACCATCTTATTTGATTAAAACCCAAATATATATAATTCATTATTTATCATAATTTTAACTACAAAGGTATATATATATAATTAAAATGTATAACTAAGATCTCATTCCCAATCTTCTCACAAGGTAAAAGTCAAAAGTACATAGACTACTTTGAGCATAAGACTATACTAAACTTAATGAGGAGGATAGGCTCATGTTAGATCATAGCTAGCCACAAATTTTGGATTTTTCCTTGCGACTCTTTCTTTTCTCTCTCTCTCTCTCTCTCTCTCTCTCTCTCTCTCTTAATTTTGGGAAAATAGGTTCAAAAGGGGAATGGAGGCTAGGGCAAGGATTGCTGTTGGACCCCATTGCACTTAAGAACTTATTACATTGCTAATGAACATGGTCCTCTTTCTTTCTTTTTTCTTTTTCTATTTTTTTTTCAGGAAACTTTGCTCATGGTATACTTCATTCTTAAGGTAGGAACTCCAACACGAGTCTAGTCAATTAGCTACACTACCAAAGAACATGGTCCTTTTGGAACTTTGCATATGGTGTAGTTCAACCCTAGTGTATGTGCCTTTAATTACAATTTGATGACATCATAGTAAGTCTCCTGGGTGGCTAAGGGTTCTCAAGTGGAGATGAACACACTTCACCTTGTTGTTCATAGGGTAGTCATGGATCATCATACTTGAGGATTGGGGCATATGAGAGGGAAAACAGAATCGTCCAAGGTCACCCTTATGATTATGGCTAGCCATTCTCCAACATCACCTATCCTACACTCACATGATCATGATGATTACATGATAAGTTAGCATAAATCCTATCCTTCATAATCCAACATAACAAATAAAACTAAAACCTTGAAAAAGACTATGAAGGATAATAGCATTATTGAAATATAAAATATAAAAAAGCTAGTAATAAGATATATTATATAAAGCATTATACTTACATTATTTCCAATGATGTTATGATGACCCAATGCCAAGTAACTTAAATGACCATAATGATCATTAAAGTCATATGAAAAGAAAATACCAAAATCAATGCACTAAGAAAGAGATGATGGAAATGCAAAGAAAACATGCAAATGCAACTATATACAAATGAAATGCATGGTGAGGGAAAAGAAAACATGCAACTAGGGATCTACTAGGTGTCCACGTGGGGCACCTGAGTAGAAATGCTTCAAATGAAATGCATTAAAATTCCTATGTAACCTATGTCCTTGCAAATCAACAATTTTATATACATTGGAATCAATGACGTTTGTAATTTGGAATGGACTAGACCACATAGGAAAAAACTTAGTTTGAGGGCTAGTTTGACTAGACACTCTATCTCTCTTAAGGACTAGGTCACCTACTTGAAATACTTTAGTCACATATTTCTTATCAAACCATATTTGGACAATTTGTTGATGACTACACAAATTTTCAATTTCTTTAATCCTTTTAAGCTCTAGATTCCAAATGTCACATGTACATGATATTAGATGCTCGTCAATTGGTAAATAGTCTAAGAAGAATTGATATGTAGGAATTTGAAAATTAATTGGCAATATTAGTTCTTGTCCATACACTAAATCATATGATGTAGTCTTGATTGATTCTTTATAACAAATCCTATCTGCCCAAACCACCCATTTTAGTTGTTCATGCCAAGTTCATGGGTTTTGGGCTATCATTTTCTTAATTCCATATAATATGATTTTGTTGGGGGACTCAGCCAAACCATTACCCTATGGATAATATTTGATTACTACCTTGATAATGATGTTATGATCTCTAGCCTTATTTGTAAACTCTATGGAGATAAAGATGGGTCCGTTGTCGACTACTAAAGTGTAAGGATACCCATACCTCAAGATTATATTGTTTTCTAAGAAGCGAATGACCTTATGAGATGATGCAATTTTAGTTGCTTTCACTTCTAACCAATGTGTGCAATAACTAATGGCTATTAAGATAAACTTATGTAGGGTAGTAGACAAAGGATTGATCACTCCGATAAAATCTAAAGCCCATTATGCAAATGATCTAGTTTCTATTATAGGCTGTAGATGGGCTAAACTCTTGGGGTATTTACCCTTAAATATTTGACATTGGACACAAGTTCTAACCAAGTTGTGAGCATCATTTATCATAATAGGACAATAATAACCAGCCCTCACAATTTTATGAGTGTTATCCTATATGTTCTTCCTTGTGAAGCTATTTTAGAGCATTGTTGGCTTGTTCTTGGTCTAAGCACTTAAGGTATATCCCTTGGAAATTCTTTCTAAATAGTTCACCACTTATTAGAGTGAGTTTTGAACATTTTGATATTAAAATCTTTCTCTTATATTTAGGTAAATTTGAGGGAAAATGATAGAAGGTTAAAATTTGATATCACCATACCATGGATCATACAATCAATTGGGAGCAAATGGGATATTGTTTTTCTCATCAGTGGAAAATATGTGAAGAGGTATTGATTCTTTATCTTCAAGTGCATTGCAACTTTATGAAGTTGAAAATTTTGCAATTAGCTCAGCAAGGCTAGTCCCTCTAACAAACTTGGCTACCTTCCATTGAATATCATATTCTTGCAACTTCATAATCCATTTAGCATGTTTTTTGCTAGGATCTTGTAATTGAGCTAAAGCAATGATGGCTAGGTTAGGGATAATGACAAGAACCTTTGTGTTTAATAGGTTAGTGAAATTTCTTTATGTTTAATAGGTTAGTGAAATTTCTTTAAGGCTTTTATTACAACATACAATTGCTTCTCTTTAAAGGCTTTTATTACAACTTTTAATTCTGCATTCTTTAAAGGTGTAGACATGAAAGCTATGGGTCTCTCACCTTGATCGACTATGCCTTTGGTCAAGATAGCAGCAGCAGTAAGATTGTTAGAAAAAGCATATAAGTGGAAGTAATTTTCATATCAAGGAGAAGCTAGGATAGGATCATTTATAATGGTCTCTTTAATAACAAGGAAAGCATTCTTTCTTTCATCTGTCCAGTGCATATTACTATCTTCCTTAAGCATTTCATTGAATGGTCTAACTAATTTAGCATAGATGGGGATAAATCATCTAATGAAGTTAATTTTCCCAAAGAAAGCCCTTAGATTTGTCTTGGATAAAGGATAAGGTACCTCCAAAATTGCATTCACTCTCTTAGGATCAATCACAATTCCTTCCTTAGTCACAATATGAACCAGAAATTTACCACTTTGAACTTCAAACATGGATTTCTTTATACTTAAGGTAATGCTGAATCATCTACATCTTATAAAAATGTTCCTAAGGTCTCTAAGGTGTGTATCCTGATCTTTGGAGAAAATGGTTAAATCATCTAGGTAGATTATAATGCACTTTCTAATTAGCCCCTTAAAAGTTTTATCCACAGCTCTTTGAAAGGTAAAGCCAACGTTTATGAAGTCAAAGGACATTTGAGTGAATTGAAAAGTTTCCCATTTTGTCGTGAAAGCTATTTTGTATTGGTTCTTATTATTTACCAAAATTTGATTATATCTTGAATACTCATCTAAAAAGGAATACATTTGTCCACCATTCACAATATGCAATAGCTCCTACATAAGAGGGATTGGATAATTATTCTTAATGCAAGAAGTATTTAGGTTATGAAAATCAATACATAATCTTAATTTCTCATTTGTTTCCTAATAGGCACTAAGTTTGATATCCAACTGGAGTGTCTTACTAGGTAAGTAATTTTGGATTCTATGAGCTTGTTGATTTCTGCTTTCATAAGGGCTTCAATCTTTGGATATAAAGGTTTAAGTTTTTACTTGAATGGTTTTGTTTTTGGCCTAAGTGGAATTGTATGTATCATCACTAATGGATTGAAAGTTCTAAGGACTTTGTAAGTCTAAGCCAAAACATCATTAAGCTCATGTAGTAATTTAGCTAGGCTTTGTCTTTCATGTAAATGTAAAAAAACTCCTATTTTAATGGGGTATTGTCTTTCTTTCTTTTGACTATGAATTGTGTTAGTCACAGCTAACATTTTCCAATTAGTATTTTTGGATAAGTCTATGGTCTTGGTGTGTAAGTCATCAAATAATGCTTCCCTAATTGCTATTTTAGGTGATATTTTGTTTAAGAACACAACATCCTTTGATATATCTCCTTGATCACTAAATTCTCTTTCAAAAAATAGAAATTTACAAACATGGTCATCATCAACAAATGTCAAACACTTGAAAAGAAAATACATTATTAGTGATAGAATAGGATTTCACATTTTCAATAATAATTTTGAAATCCAAAGCATTGTGTTTGAACAAGACATCCAAAGTGGTGGCCATTTGGGCTAGTCCATTAGGAAAGTAATTTTCCTCTCTTGGTACATGTTTGATGGTTACGTGTTGAAACTCTTTAAAAAGTTCAAGANGATGGCTTTAAGAATAGGAACTTTGTGAATAGGTATAAGCATTATTCTTGCTCCGCATCCTTTCTTGGAGGAGGCACCATCCACTCTTAGTATCCAAGTGTTTAAGTTCATGAAATATGAAAAATCGGTTCTCTAATCAAGGTAACAATGATCATCATTGAAATTTAGCTCATCTTCTAGTATTTCATTGATTAGAATCTTACTTATGTCCTTATCATTTCCTAATGGTGGTGGGTCATTGAAAAGAAAAGTTCTTCCATCATGTTGGTGGTATGGAAAAGTATCTTCATACACCTTTTCACACTCCTTAAAAGCTTGATAATATTAGGTAGAATACATGTATGAAAAAGGGTTTATGCCTGGAGTTTCACCCATATCATCATTCATCAAATATTTTCCAAGTCCTAACTCAACCACTCCAATAAAAAGGTTGGTATTTTGATTTCCTAAAGATTCACTCTATTGATCGAAAATTGTTACTGCTTGCTTATAAAAGGGTTCTCTAGGTATGATCATATATTCATATTTTTCCTTGATAGAGATTAATACTTCTAAGAAATCTGATCTAAGGAAGCCCCCAAACTTGGCTCCAAAAGTCCTAGATAAGAGCACACTGTAAGTGGATAACATATCAACTACTAGGATATCTATGTAACATGTAAATGTGGGATATTGTTTAGTTGCAATTTCACTCGTTTTAATGACCCCACTATAGGCATGTTGAATCCATCAAGTTGAATCACACTTTTTGTTTATGGTATCATTTGTGCTTCTAAAGCCTTACATACCTCAAGAGGCATGACACTAATAGTTGCACAAAAATCCATCAAACAATTGTGGACATTCTTTCCTAAAATAATTAGAGTTGTTAGAAAAGGAGGTTGATCTTTCTTGCTTAACATGGAATTGTCTGCAAAGTGAACTTGCTTTTTGGGAGTTAGGGATTTTCCTTTTTCAATTATAGATATAAAATTTAAAAGGAAAATAGTAAAATAAAAATTTTTATAAAAATGACTTTAAAATTGAATAATTAAATAAAACCAACTTACCAAAGTTAGGACTCAGGTAAGGATTGCCAAAACACAAATTTGAAAATGGGATTGGGAAACAAGGATTTAAAAAAAGGTTTTAAAAAATGGATGATCAGACCTAAAAATTTTCAGGAAACAAACTTTTGCAGTAAAAAAATAAAGGGCTTGAAAATTCTTAAAAAAATATTTTTCAAAATAAGGGCTAAAAATAGAAATTTTACCAAAAAAAAAATCCACAAGTTTCGAAACAAGATTTGGAAACAAAATAGGCATAAGAAAAATGACAAGAAAAATTGATATTTCAACAAAAATGGAAAAACAAAGGCTGGAAAAAGGCCCTCCTTCTAGTGCGAAAAAGGTGTTGATGCATAAATCTTGGATGCACCAACATCTGGAAAAAAACTTGTTTGAGGAGACTATTGCTTAGGGTGCCTCCCATATGGGTATGAAAATCTAGGAATAGTCTTAATTGGAGAGGGCTATGTAATGTTCAAAAAGTAAAGAAAAATAAATTGAAAGTTGGGAAATTTAAATAGACAATAGCCTTGAATTCCAAGACTAAATGCAAATATAATAGTTAACTAGAAAAATTTAAATTTCTATGGTCCCTCGTTGCTATTGCCGGTTGTTACTATGGGGAGTGCCCACTAACTCCTTGCTGTAGTTGCCACTGTTGATTGTTGTCTATACATATGCCACCTACAACACCACCACCAATTAGGAAGAGAGAGTGAAGGCTACTTGTCATAGCCCCAAAAAGAAAAGAAGAGGAAAATTGCTACCTGTTGGTTTTTTTGGTTGGCCCTCAATGAGGGAGAGGTTGGCCCGATGTCTATAATAACTTTGGACACTGCCTGCCACTGTGCCCCTCACTACCACCATGCCAATGTCAACACATGGCTTCTACTAGGGGAGGCAAAGAGACTCTCTCCCTGCTGTTGCCAAAGTCTGCACACCATCACCAGTTTTTCACAGTTCTCTACCCCACATTTGCTTCCTGTTACACACCTGTTGTTGATAGGAAGCCTGCCACTCATTGCACCACCATGCACACCTACTTACCACCCACTGATGTGCTGCTGCATGCTCCAACTTATTGCCACCATTCCATGCATAAAAAGAGAAGAAGGAAACTGTTACCTATTGGTTTCCTAGCTACGTGCTACCACTGTGTGCACCGTGCATCATGTACCTACCATTCATCGTTGTAGGATGCACATCACTTGCCTTTGGTTGTGTCGATGACATGCATCGTCGGGATACTATCATTGCACATATCTACTGTTGCCAAGTGTGCACCCATCATTACTTATAGGTAGAAAGAGAAAAGCCTACTGTAGTGTTGAGAGTTCCTAGTTGGACCCCCTAGGATCTAATGGTCCATCTTTCTCCCCTTCACCTCTTTTAATAGGCACCTGTTGCATAGTTTAAATGCTCACTACCTACCAATGTTATTGTAGCCATGTTGTGCATGTCTCCCACGTCTCCGATAGCTATTATTGCCCCATAATTGCAGCCATGTTCTTCACCACCATCACGATGGTTATTGCTCCATGTTGACGCTTGTCACCCATGCACACCTTTTCCCCATCCATTTGCGTGTTCACTGACATGACCATCATTCTTTCAAAATTATATAACTATACATGCAAGATCCGTGGCTCATGGTTTTGAAAATATCAAAATGGTTACAAAATCTATAATTAATTATAACCTAAACTTATGATTCAAAGTTTGAATTCTTTGACTAATTGTAAACTTAATTTTCCTTTAAGATATGGTTTTGGTGGTGCATGGGGTGAGAATTAAACTTACATCAGGTTGGAGAAATATCTTTTACATTAAGGATCTATACAAATAAGCTTATGTGTATCTCTTGCGGGTGCAATGTAAGTTAAGGTTGCCATCATCGTGGCATTGGATGGGATCTCATGCAAACAACTTTTTGTTTGAGAAAACCATCAACCACATCTAGATAGAACTTCTTAATGGAGATAACTATTGATGTCATGTACTTCCATATATATATTTATTAGATGTTGTGTGACAAAGATGAACGATCTTCTTTTGGCTTCACAAATATTCAACATTTACAAAGATAATTGATCTAGCTCGTCTTGGAAGAAAGACTTCAGGATCACTGATAGAGCATGCTATCTGTTAGAACATTTCAAGGTACATTGAATTTAGAATGACATTCACAGCATTGTTTGATTTAATGTTGATCAATACCTTGTGCTTAGCATGGGTGAGGTTGGCCTCAACAAGATCATTACACTTAAGGGCTGGGGCTTATGAGAGGGAAAATGACATTTTCCAAGGTCATCTAGTGAATGTGGCTAACCATTCTCTAACTTCACATATCCTACATTCACATGATCATGATGATAACATGATAAGTTAGCATAAATCCCATTCTCCATAATCCAACATAACTAATAAAACCAAAACCTTGAAATAATGTGGAAAGAATCATAGCATTATTGAAATATATCATATAAATGGGAATTTATATAATAGTAATATGATATATCATATAAAGTATTATATTTGCATTATTTTCAAATGGTGTTATGATGATCCAATGCCTAGTAACTCAAATGATCATAATGATTACTAAAATCATATGAAAAGCACAAATCAAACCAAAGCCATTATGCTAAGAAAGAAAATATGCAAATGTAACTATATACAAATGAAATGCATGTTGAAGGAAAAGAAAACATGCAATTAAGGATCTACTAGGTGTCCACATGGGGCACCTAAGTAGAAATGTTTTAGATGAAATGCATTAAAACTTCTATTTAATTTATATCCTTGGAAATCAACAATTTTGTAAACATTGGGGCCAATGACATTTGTAACTTGGAATGGGCCTAATCACATAGGAGAAAACTTAGTTTGAGGGTCAGTTTGACCAAATTCTCTATCTCTCTTAAGGACCAGGTCACCTACTTGAAACACTTTGGCTGCATAGTTCTTATCAAATCATTTTTAATAATTTATTGATGACTTAAAATATTTTCAATTACTTTGACCCTTTTAAGCTCTAAATTTCAAATATCATATGCACATGATATTTAATGTTCATTAGTTGATAAATAGTCCAAGAAAAATTGATATGTAGGGATTTGCAAATTTATTGGCAATATTGGTTCTTGTTCGTACACTAAATCATATGGTGTAGTTTTGATTTATTCTTTATAACGAATCCTATCTAATCAAAATATCCATTTTAATTATTCATGCCAAGTTCATGGATTCTGGGTTATTATTTTCTTAATTCTGTCCAATATAATTTTATTGGAGGACTTAGCCAAATCATTACCTTGTGGATAATATTCGGTTACAACCTTAATAATAACGTTATGCTTTCTAGGCCAATTTGTAGACTCTATGGAGATGAAAGCAGATCTGTTGTTGACTAAGAAAGCATAAGGATACCCATATCTAGATATTATATCATTTTCTAAAAAGCGAATAACTTCACAAGATGATGTGGTTTTAGTTGCTTTTGCTTCTAACCAACATGTGTAATAATCAATGGATGTTAAGCTAAATTTGTGTAGGGTAGTAGACAAAGGATTAATTACTCCAATAAAATCTAAAGTCCATTGTGCAAATGGTCTAGTTTTTATTAATCATAAAATCCTAGAGTAACTCTTCATTAAGTGAATTGAGGATCTAGGACATTACCATAGAGTTACGAGTGATACAGCTTTCTTCATTCGGGTCTCCTTTGCTTGGTTTTAGAAGTGTGTCATTCACAAAGGTAATTTTGTGCTTTGAGACCAAAACATTGGTAACTACATGTTTCCATTTATAATAGTTATTCCCCTTGAGTAAGTGTGTGACTAATTGGTATCCTATCCTGACTTGTTTGAGTTACTGCCATGATGATTGGTTGCTTTGTGAGCAATCAATCCTTGCTCTAATACTTGTTGATGTCAACCTTGCCCATGCTAGACACGAGGCCATGATCACAATAGCCTCATTGTTAATGTAGGCGGGCAATGTTCAAATTTAATTAGGAGAAAAACTAACTCCAAGATGAATGAAAAACATGCTTAAAGTTTTGATGTAAAAGCTAAGCAGGGGCATTTAAATGTTCAAATTTAACCAAAAAAAAAAAAAAAAGCTCCAAGATGAAGGACATGCTTAAAGTTTCAATGCAATGTTCAAAGCTTTGTAAAGAAATATTTATGATAAATGTTTGAAAGCTTTGAAAAGAAATATTTTTAATGAATGTCTAAATGCAAGGGCTTTTTGAAAAGAATTCCTCTTGCAGCAACAGTTAAGGCCAAACATTTGCAATCTGTTGCTTGATTTCAACCAAGGTGTAATAAACTCCAATGCCTTGTAGAAAATTTTTGATTTTTACCAGAACTTTGTAAGTTTTTGTCCTACGTTTTGCACTAGCTTTACCTCACTTCCCCAATGTTTTGTTACGGTGGTTGCAGTGGGCTGCAACGAAAAGTCATAGATTATATTTGGAGACTCCCAACAATGGCAATCATAGAGTTGACCTCATTTTGCAAGAACTCGATCTGTCCATGCCCATGGCGAGTATGTTCATGGACATAATCCTACAATCAATGCTAGGAGTCAAGAAAAAAAAAACCACAGATTGGGTTCTATCTATCCAATACAGTAGAGGAGCTGGAATTAACCACTGTTTCATCTCTGCAAGCATTGGCTAAACTCGCAATCTCTGTAGGCCCCTCCTTCCCTCCGAATTCATAAACAGATTCAACGCATAGGGGAGATGAAACGTGGGTACGTGGGTAACTGCCTAGTGGTGGAGTAAGTGGCCGCGTTGCCGTAACTGATGTGGGTAGTGGGTTGTAACCCATGCCAAACATGGGGTGGTGGTGCGGCCGTTACATGAAATGTAGGCATCCAAAACAGCAGCTATGAGGGTGGCGGAGCAAGTCGCAAGAGGATCATCAGATCTTGGAGAATCAGCAGGGAGGAAACCTGCAGGTGATAGTTTTCTCTCTTTTTCTTACGCCCTACACTTGCAGCCTTCTCTCTCTGTGGTAGCAGCAGGGCGTGCTGCATCGCATTTGAGGGACCAGAGGAGATTGGTGGAGGACTGCAGATAGCATCTCTTGGCCTCTCCTCTCCCTCTCATCATCGAAGTGCCACCATTAAGGACTCTTCTCTCTTAGGCCAGGGAAACCAGCAGGCAGTGGTTTCTTTCTTCTCTCTTGGCTGATGATGGTAGCTGTGGGAAAGATGGCAGTAGTCTCTCTCTTTGTGCAGCCTCCTCTCTTTCCTCCAACATGCGGCAGCAGTCAGAAGCAGTAGACAATATCTCTCTCAACGGTGAGGTTCTCTTCTCTTTTCTCCCTCTCTCTCCACCATGTGGCACGATAGAAGCATGTGGTAGTGCAAAGCAGATAACAGCAGCAATTCTCTCTCTCTTCCTCTTTTAAGTGATAGTTGCAGTTTTCCTGTTAGTAGTGGGTACAACCGACAATAATGGACCGGCAAACCAGCTGGAGGAAGGAAAATGTATTTGTTTTAGTTACTTATTGTATTTTTGAATTCAAGATAATTATTCAATTTACATTCTTGATTTTTCAATTTGGTTTACTTTTTAAAGCATTACATTGCCCTTTCCAGCCGTGACTATTCTCCTTAAACAAGTTTCTCCTTATGTGTTGGTGCTCCACACAGTAGTCTCCTTAAACAAGTTTCGCTACCAAAATTTCCACATCAACAATACCATATAAAATTGGGAGAATAGAGAATTCATCTTATTAATTGCTACTAAAACATATAGAGTAGCATATTTATGCTATTGTGAACAAAATTGAAAATGGAAAGTAGAGAAGAAAAAGGAGAGAAAAGGAAACTCCAGTAAAACATAGTAATAGCCATAACTATGATCTAAAAAATAAGGAAAGATTTGATCATGAGCAAGGGCATGTAAGTTGTAACAATGCTGAAAATGACACAATCAAGTAGTTGGTGAGATTTGGCTTTGCAACCATGATCACATAGTACCCTCCTAACTCCTTCAAAGTACTCAGCTTTCAATGTCTCTTGTTTAGTCACGTCCCCAACTGTCAGATCCACATCGGGGCCAAGTAAAGCCTTTGCTTTATCTATGTTNAGATCCACATCGGGGCCAAGTAAAGCCTTTGCTTTATCTATGTTCCTAACCAGAACACGCATAGGGATGCTTTTTCTTCGTAACACATCCACAACGCTTTTACCAACACTGCCTGATGCACCAACCACTAGTACACGATCCACATTTTCTTTGTTTACAGATGATTCATTAGAGTTGTACAGGTGATTCATTAGAGTTGGAGCTTGACCTCTATGAAATCAAAGATTAGAAAAGCTCACAATTCTAAATTCCGAGACAAGTGCATCCAAGTAAGTTACGGAGACGCTATGGAATCTATTGATCAGTTGAACAGTAGTAGGAACCTTGAAACAAAAATCTGATGTAAATGCGTATGATTGCCTGTGGGTTGTGGGAATGCTCTGAGGGATATTGTGAGGATCATGTCTGAGTGTGGCAAGATGTCCATGAGGAAGAGGCAGATGCATGTGCCTCCATGGAGGAAGTCCAGATACTTGCAGGTCAAGTGGTTTGGATCCAACAGCAGGATCACTACCTGTTCTCTCTCCAACGTCTGCAATCTAGTCCTGGGAATTGCAGGAATTAGCAGCTTCAATGATAATTAGCAGCAGCAAAAGAATTAGCATGTTGGTGAGGAGATGAAGGGAAACTCCAATTCACGAAATTGGCAATGTCCATCCGTTATTTCCAATCCTCCTGCAACTCATAATAGCAGCAGCACGATCTCAGGATTGTCTTGTGCTCTGAACCAGGCCAGGCCTCCTTCCTCAAACAGGGTTGTTGCAGGCCTCCAGCAGGCATGAAGGGTGAAACAAACTACCGCTGCCTGTTAAATCTTTTGCTTTTAACATCTGACTTGCATACCTACACCCACCCACATTGCATATACCCGGTTTCCTGCATAATTTAAGAAAGAGTGTTATGATGATGACCTACAAGTAACGAAGAAGGCTTAGAGTTTTTGTTTCGTTTCTTTCATATATCTTGCACGTATATGATTTCCGAGAAGATTATTTTTATTTATTTATTATGTACAAGAGACAACAACAACAACAGTTGGGTTGTATGAAACTTTGTTCAGAACAAGCAAGTTTTCTGAGCAAAACAATTAATGGGTCAACCAAAGGCTGGTCTATGTTAAAAGAGCAGTTTTGGGTGGGTGGGTTCATATGCAGAATTTCGATTATGCCCGCAACATTTGTTTGCAGCTATAGGTAAAAGACATTCCTGTGCCATTAAATCACTTAATCACAATAAGCATTTTAACATGTATACTAAATTAACCAGTCCTGTATCCACGGTTTCGTCGTTTCTTTGTGCGTTGAATTCTGTCTCAGTGCACAAAGTAGTCATCAAACAGGTTGGAACACAGTTCTTGAGTCTGAGAACATGGAAAATTTACACGCCAGAAAATATCGAAAAGTTTTCGCTACGTTTACAATTTTGTAAAGCAAACGGCAGACAATTGGGGCCAGAAATTATTACCAAAACAAAAACAAAAACAGGAGAGGCTGCCCAGCCCCACAGAGAGGGCAGCACCACCACTCGTGACTGCCTTGCAGAACCATCAGGAAATGAACTTTGGGATTTAAGTGCAGCGCCTGGAGAAGCCATTGCCGTGAATATCTTGATTTTCCTAGGATACGCTTATCTGCCTCTGCAATCTTACCTCTGGTTGCAGATTTCCTTGATTTCATGGCTTTGCTTAGATATGCTTGTCACTGCAGGTGTCTTTGAAACAATATTTCTACAGGCACAGTGCCTCTGCAGGACACGCTAAAGATTCAAGGCTAAGGTTTTTGTTGATACGTAAATTTTGGACAACCTTTCATATGTTTGTAACATCAAACTTCAAGATTTTGCTATAAAAATTCAATTCCTTGGAGGTTAAACAATATGTGATCACCTATGCATTTTACGAAGAAATCATAATGGTGAAAGTCTGTCTTAAATTACTTCTCTGACTCTAGGTTGACTAAAAATTTTAAAAGATTGTTGTGACTAACAAGTAAAACTCATTCCTTCGGTACTATATAGACGCTGATTTCATCACACACAACGCCACTCCAAAGCAACAACTATTTTGAATTTAGATACTTAAACAATTTTCAGTATATCAGAAATAAAAACTTATACTTGCTACTGTGCTGCAAATGTAGGAAATAGGGCAACGCAACGGGACCATAAGGAGTTTCCCGATTGAAAACAATTTACGAGTTGAATAATGCAATATATTAGTATTTAAGGATTTGAGGATCTAAAAGCTAAAAAAAAAAACTACTCTTTGAATTATAAAAAAAACAATGAAAGTTTAAGCATTAAAAAAAGGTTTAAAATTAATGTATAGAGTGATATAGGGCATGTTTTGAAATGCTGAAAATATTAAATATCTGTAATTGAAAACGCCAAACTTTTTGATATTGCTGTATGTATAAGTAGTTGCAGCGTTGGTGCATCTGTCACGTCTTTCTCACTCGCTACAGACATCTGCCGTTACGTCAACATCTAGAGAGAAGGCCGAAGGCCACTGCAGGTGCGTTGCTGTTAGATGTGCGCTGCTGGAGGCAACAAGAAGCTAAAATATGGGTTGCATGTGGCCAGAGAAAACAGAAGAACAAAATAAAACAACGGCTATTGATGGATATGCGTTACCAGCCGCTACCATTTCAAAAAGAAAGATTGGCCACCAAACCCTATTGCCAATTCCCAACCGCCTTTATAGCGACCCTACTGGAGAAACCCTAACCTAAACCATCATTCGCCGTCAACACGCTGCATCACTATTACAAATGTTTTAACAAACGTTTGTAAATATGTAATTTTTTTTAAAAGAATATGAAAATCAATTCATTAGACTTGCATAAATTATGTAGTCATTACCATGTTTTATAATTTAAAGATATGCTATTTTTGTTGGCATTTTTCAGGTGGCTTATCTTTTCTCTTAATTTTATTTCCTTTTTTTTCTAAATGAAATTCTTTTATATCACTTTCTCTCTCCAAGGGGCAATAGGAGCAATTGGTACCAAAGTATGATTGATAGGTTACATTGAGGTCATCTTTTAGAGGTCTATGCAAAGCATGTGGTGCACTATTTATCATGTGCTGGTGTAGTGCTTGCTCATTTAGCAATTGAAATTTATAATTTTTATTTTATCTTATTTATGTGTAGTTGAGGACCTTTTGTGTATATTTTACTTTTTACATAAAACCAGTATAGCGTTTGTTGAATTCCTATGAATTTGATTTGTGCATTTTGACTACTTTGCAACTATAATTTCCTACATGTGCATTGATAATGGCCCCATGCTTATCATGGGTGAGGTTGATCTCAACACTTAGCCCCCAAACTACAAATTGCATGCAAGTGCAAGGACTATAAAATTTTGAATGAAAATGCAACAGATGGGGAAACAAAAACAACATGAAACAAGAAATGCAAACTTGAAAGTGAACTATAATGTTCTATACATGATCAAAATAACCAAATAATCAAAAGAAACACTGATATAGGCCATCCAAAAAACCATTAAAATCTAAATATATAATTTATTGTTATTTTAATTAAGATCTATAGATATATATGTGTAATTATTATATATGTAGATATATGCTTAAGCTCTCATTCTCAATATTCTCACAAGGTAACAGTAAAAGTATGCAGACTATTTTGAGTAAGTGACTTATACAAAACTTAATGAGGAGGATGAGCTAAAAATCATGTTAGATCATAGTAAGCCACAACTTTTAAATTTTTCCTTGGTTTTTTTCTTTTTTGAAAAAACTTAAATTTAAAAGGGGAAACGGAGGTTAGGGTGAGGATTGTTGCCGAACCCCATCACACTCAAGAACTTATTACACTGCCAATGAATATGGTTCTCATTTTTTGTTTTATTTCTTTTAAAAGGAAACTTTGCTCATGATGTACTTCATTCTTGAGGTAGAAATTTCAACACGAGTCTGGCTGATTAGCTACACTGCCAAAGAGCATGATCTTTTTGGAAACTTTGCCCATGATGCAGTTCAACCCTCGTGTATGTGCCTTTGATTAGTGGCATCATAGCAGGTCTCTTGAGTGGCTAAGGGTTCTCAAGTAGAAATGAACGCACTTCACCCCGTTGTTCACAGGGTATCCATGGATCATCATACCTGAGGGCTTGAGCTTATGAGAGAAAAGGATAGAATTTTCCAAGGTCACCTAGTAATTATGTTTAACCACTCTCCAACATCACATATCCTACACTCACATGATCATGATGATAACATGATAAGTTTATATAAATCAAATGCTCTATAATATAACAGAACAAATAAACTGAAACCTTGGAATCAATTGGAAATTATTATAATATTTATAAAATATAAAGCAAATTTTATAGGATTATATTATAGTAATAGTAAATTATATTATACCTACATTATTTTCCAATGGTGTTAAGATGACCCAATATCTAGTAACTCAAATGACAAATGATTATT
>MNCI01035680.1:76822-94708 GCA_015680685.1 Gnetum montanum
TATGTGAGAATAATAATAATAATAATGAAGTCCACTAATAAAATATTCTTAACCATATGTATAATAATATTAATGCAAATAAAATTCTGTTAATAAAATGGTAGTAGTAAAGATGCACAACTTTTCATATGTTTGTAACATCAAACTTCAAGATTCTGCTATAAAAGTTCAATTCCTCAGAGCTTAAAGAATATGTGATTCCCTATGCATTTTACGGAGAAATCATAATGGTGAAAGTCTGTCTTAAATTACTTCTTTGACTCTAGGTTGACTAAAAATTTTAAAAGATTATCGTGACTAACAAGTAAAACTCATTCCTTCAGTACTATAGGGACGCTGATTTCATCACACACAACACCACTCCAAAGCAACGACTATTTTGAATTAGATACTTAAACAATTTTTAGTATATCAGAAAATGGCACATCGCTGAACATTTTTGGTAGTATTATCATAGATAGAAACTTATACTTGCTACTGTGCTGTAAATGTAGGCAAAAAAACTATACTTATTAGGGCAACGTAATGAAACAGGGCAACGCAACGGGACCATAAGGAGTTTCCTGATTGAAAACGATTTACGAGTTGAAGAATGCAATATATTAGTATCTAAGGATTTGAGGATCTGAAAGCCGGAAAAAAAAAACTACTCTTTGAATTATAAAAAAAAAGCAATGAAAGTTTAAGCATTAAAAAAAGGTTTAAAATTAGTGCATAGAGTGATATACGACATGTTTTGAAATGCTGAAAATATTAAATATCTGTAATTGAAAATACCAAACTTTTTTGATATTGCTGTATGTCGCTAAGATGTAGGTGTGGTTGCAACCGTCGGTGCATCCGTCACATCCTGCTCACTCGCTACAAGCGTCTGCCATTACCCCAACGTCTAGAGAGAATGCCACTGTCTGCAGGTGCGTTGTTGTCAGATGTGCACTGCTCGCAGCAACAAGAGGCTAAAATATGGGTTGGATGTGGCTAGAGAAAATAGAAGAACAAAATAAAATAGCGGTTGGTGATGGACATGCATTGCTAGCCGCTATCGTTTCAAAAAGAAAGATTGGCCACCGAAACCTGTTGCCAATTCCCAGCCCCCTTTATAGCGGCCCTGCGGGAGAAACCCTAACCCTAAACCATCATTCGTCATCAACATGCTGCATCACTGTTACAAATGTTTTAACAAACGTTTGTAAATATGTAATTTTTTTTTTAAATATGAAAATCAATTCATTAGACTTGCACAAATTATGTAGTCATTACCATGTTTTATAATTTAAAGATATGGTATTTTGTTGACATTTTTAGGTGGCTTATCTTTTCTCTTGATTTTATTTCTTTTCTTTTCTAAATGGAATTCTTTTATATCACTCTCTCTCCAAGAGGCAATAGGGGCAATTGGTACCAATAGCATGATTGATAGGTTACATTGAGACAATCTTTTAGAGGTTTGTGCAAAGCATGTGGTGCACTATTTATCATGTGCTGGTGTAGTGCTTGCTCATTTAGCAATTGAAATTCATAATTTTTATTTTATTTTATTCATGTATGGTTGAGGACCTTTTGTGTATATTTTGCTTTTTACATAAAACCAGTAGCGTTTGTTGAATTCATATGAATTTGATTTATGCATTTTGACTACTTTGCAACTATAATTTCCTACATGTGCATTGATAATGGCCCCATGCCTAACATGGGTGAGGTTGACCTCAATAGTTTTGTTCCCACTTGGTCTGTCCTTGCCCAAGACTGGCTTGTGCCTGACCAAGAATTAGAGATACATAGGATAATGGCAAGCAGCTGGACTGTTTTGCTCTTTCAAGACTTTGAGTAGCTTTGTTCAACATAGTAGAGCTGGGAAAATTCCTTGCAATTTCTATACAGAGGATTATTTTTCCATGTAAACAACCTTTTGCAAGCCACGTTAAGTATGCCTTCCCAAAAGCCTTCTCTGCATTCAGAGGATTATTTTTCCATGAATGATTGTAGCCATTCACTAAAAGATAATTTTCATCCACATCGGGTTATTCTTTTTCCTGCTCAACTCTTGCTCACGGATGAATGTAGCAATATTATTCAAATATTTTAGGCTGATTTTTCCCTAAAGCAGAACAAGAGTCAACTAGCTAGTTTCGTTGTCTATTGTTAATTGCAAGCAGTGGTTGTATTCCTGAGAAAGCAAAGCCTACTCTCATTGGAGTGCAAGGGAGTGCACTAAGGTGGAAAATGACTCTTTTGACCTATGCATTAAAAGAATTTGAGTTGTGAAGCAAGGAATTGAGGATTCATGGAAGCAAGGAATTAAGGATTTGTGATTCTGAACAGGTTCATAGCCGGGAGGTGATAGAGAAAATTTAAATATATATATATTTTTAAAAAATTAAATCTCATATATCATAAAATACATTGTAAAATATAGAACAAGTACAATGTAAATCCAAAATATTGTTAATGCTTAAAAATTGCACAGAAGATTGCAATATCACCATTAAATTGAAGCAAGAAAATTTGCAAAGGTATGGAGGGCATTGAATCCATTTCCTTACTCAGGAGCTTGGCCAAACCTATAATTTCTGCAACAACCAAAATAACAGCAATAAAATGAAATCTTTTTGTTACTCAATCCAATATTTCCAAAAATGAAATTAAGCCTTAAACCTCAACCAAATTTATAACAAATCAGGTCTGCTAATACTTTTGTTCAACCACTACTTATAAGTAGCACCGTAGGGACCACCTATGAGTAGCGCCATAGGGCCACATTGAAGATGACCAGATTATAAGAATACATAACTTAATTAAACTAGGCATAGCCCACTAACTAATCTCACCTACAATGATGGAAAACACACTAAAAAATAGAGAGCCATGAGCTTGCATATGGCCATTGTCCATGTGCTAGTAAGCTTTGTTACTTTATAACAGGTTTTTAAAAAAGTTAAACAAACATCCATCTGTCATCATGTTCATGACTCATGACCCATGATGATGACCCTATTTTTTTTTCTTTTTTCAGCAAACATATGAGAAAAAGAGCAAAAACCAGCAATGAATAATAAACACGTGTGAATATGTGAGTCATGGAGGAACCTTTGATGCTCCCAAAGTCAGGCGAATCCATGCAAATGTAATGTTTTCCTCGCACACCCCATCCAAAACTTGATTTCCGTATGACCCATACTTGCCCCTTCGGCCTTCGGTTACTATAGTAGCCCTTTCATGATTTCCATGTGTTTCTTTATTTCTTTGTACACCCTTGTTTTCTATACTCCCTTGCTTGTTGGCCACTTAACAATGTGTTGATGCGTAAATTTTGGACACGTGAACACCTGTGAAAACTCGTTTTAGGAGACTATTGCCTAGGGCGCCTCCTGTATGGGTACGAAAACCCAGGAATAGTCTCAGCTAGAAAGGGCTATGTGACAAAACAATAATAACAATATTTTAAACAAAATATTAAAAGCTTTAAATTTTAATAAGAATATTGAAAATTTAAATAATTCGTGCGATTTAAAAGAGTACAATAAATAATTCAAAATAAAATGCAAGTAATAATATTGAAAACTGTAAAAGTTATCTGCCACTGCGACTGCTTCTGTGCTTGGAGATGGCAGAAAGAAAAATTTGTCTTGTTGTTTGAAAGAAAATAAATAAAGAACAAAACAATGTTAATGCTATTTGTGTTGCCTATGCATACAACCTATCTCTGCCAGGTTTCTATTTATATGCAGAAAGAAGGACTTGAGGGTGTCTACGTTGACACCGTCGCTATTGAGCGTTGGTCTTTGCTGCGTGGGCAGAAAAGAAAAAAAAGAAAAGAAAACGTGTTTGTTTCTGTTTGAGAAAACAGAAAAACTATCGTTCATTTAGCAATTGCTATTGCAGGGTAAGCACATTGTCATCTGCAATCTGCCTACAACTGATGGTGATGTTCACCATGCGTTTCACGCTCTTGTCATGTTCTATCGCCTACTGGCAGATGAGAGAAGACTGCCAAAAATGCCTCCCCTGTCGATATCTCTGGTGTTGATTGTTGCAGTACATGGCACTGAGAAAGGCTGCCAAAAGGCACTGCTAGAGCGAGTGAAGGCCCTGATCGGTGCCCCACCCTACTGGCTGTAGAATAGAAAATAGTCATTGCAAACTCTGGCTCCGTCCCCTTCTTTGGCTTTGGTAGGCTCCATTGTAAATAGTGGCATGGAGAAACCCTAACCCTAAACTATCATTTACTGTCCATCTGTTGCATCACTGTTACAAATGTTTTAAGAAACGTTTATAAATGTGTAATTCTTTTTTTTAAAAATATGAAAATCAATTCATTAAACTTGCACAAATTATGTAGTCATTACCATGTTTTATAATTTAAAGATATGCTATTTTGTTAGCATTTTTCAGGTGGCTTATCTTTTCTTTTGATTTTATTTCTTTTCTTTTCTAAATGGAATTCCTTTATATCACTTTCTCTTTCCAAGGGGCAATTGGTACCAACAACATGATTGATAGGTTACATTGAGGTTGCAGTTTGACTACTTTGCAACTATAATTTTCTACATGTGCATTGATAATGGCCCCATGCCTAGCATGGGTGAGGTTGACCTCAACACTTAGCCCCCAAACTACAAATTGCATGCAAGTGCAAGGACCATAAAATTTTGAATGAAAATGCAACAGATGGGGAAACAAAAACAACATGAAACAAGAAATGCAAACTTGAAAGTAAACTATAATTTTCTAAACATGATCAAAATACCCAAATAATCGAAAGAGACACAGACATAGGCCAACCAAATAACCATTAAAATCTAAATATATAATTTATTGTTATTTTAACTAAGATCTATAGATATATATGTGTAATTATATATATATATATGTAGATATATGCTTAAGCTCTCATTCTCAATATTCTCACAAGGTAATAGTAAAAATATGCAGACTATTTTGAGCAAGTGACTTATACAAAACTTAATGAGGAGGATGAGCTAAAGCTCATGTTAGATCATAGTAAGCCACAACTTTCAGATTTTTCCTTGGTTTGTTTTAAAGGAAACTTTGCTCATGGTGTACTTCATTCTTGAGGTAGGAATTCCAACATGAGTCTGGCCGATTAGCTACATTGCCAAAGAGCATGGTCCTTTTGGAAACTTTGCCCATGGTGCAGTTCAACCCTCGTGTATGTGCCTTTGATTGGTGGCATCATAGCAGGTCTCCTGGGTGGCTAAGGAGTCTCAAGTAGAAATTAACACACTTCACCCTATTGTTCATAGGATAGCCATGGATCATCATACTTGAGGGCTTGGGCTTATGAGAGGAAAGGATAGAATTTTCCAAGGTCACCTAGTGATTATGACTAACCACTTTTCAACGTCACATATCCTACACTCACATGATCATGATGATAACATGTTAAGTTTGTACAAATCTAATGCTCCATAATCTAACATAACAAATAAACTAAAACCTTGGAATCAATTGGAAAGAGTTATAGTATTTCTAAAATATAAAGCGGATTTTATAGCATTATATGATAGTAATAGTAAATTATATTAGACCTACATTATTTTCCAATGGTGTTAAGATGACCTAATATCTAGTAACTCAAATGACAAATGATTATTAAAATCATATGAAGAACACAATAATCAAAAGAATATGCTAAGAAAGAAATGATGAAAATGCAAGCAAAATATGGAAACGCAACAATATACATATGAAATGCAAAGAAAAAGGGAAAGAAAACATGCAGCTAAGAAACTACTAGATGTCCACGTGGGGTATCTGAGTAGAAATGTTTCAAATGAAATGCATTAAAATTCCTATTCAACCTATATCCTTGCAAATCAGCAATCTTAAACACATTTGGGGCAGGGATGTCTACAATTTGGAATGGACCTGACCACATAGGTGAAAACTTAGTTTGAGGGCTAGTTTGACAAGAAACTCTATCTCTCTTAAGGACTAGATCACCTACTTGAAAATTTTTATCTGCATATTTTTTATTGAACCATCTCTTGACAATTTGTTGATGCTTAAGATTATGAAAATCAAGACCTATACTTATCTTGCTTGATCGTTTTCTATAAAGTTTTTCTTTAATATAAGTTTCAATGATAGGTCTATGTTTTGGTGGGTTGTCGGATATAGCTTTTCTAGGAGAATGTTCCATGGATGTGTTGTTAAAATTTAGCACACCTTCAAATGTTTTAAGAGGTAAGGTCTTATTTATATCTTTGTCTTCCCCTAAAGGTGGTGGATCACTTAGACAAAATTCATCGTGTTGTTGATAAGGCAAGGTGTCTCCATAGTTTACTTCACCTTCTGTAGAACTTTGATAGGATTGGATGGGATCTGCATACGAGATAGGATTTTTTGTAGTTCCACTCACATAGTCATTTTCAACATGTTCACTACACTCAACCTTAAGAATCCCAACATAAAGATTAACATTTCAATCTTCCAAAGATTGATTTTGTTGATCCAAGGTTGTTACTACTTGTTTGTAGAAGGGTTCTTGGGGTATAGTCATGTATTCAGATTTTCCTTTGATAGGGATCAATAACTCCGAGAAATCTGACCTAAAGAAGCCCCCAAACTTAGCTCCAAAAGTCCTAGATAAGAGCACACCATATGTGGGTTTCATGTCAACTACTAGGATATCAGTATAACATGTAAATGTAGGGTATTTCTTAAATTGTACCTTTGCTCCTTTTAATAACCCTACCACAGGTACGTTAGATCCATCGAGTTGAATCACACTTTTAGTTTGTGGTATCATTTGTGCTCCTAAAGTGTTACAAACGTCAAGAGGCATAACACTAACAGTTGCACTGGAATCCATTAAACAGTTATGGACATTCTTTCCTAAAATAATCAAAGTGGTTAGGAAAGGGGGATGGTCCTTTTTGCTAGACATGGAATTATTCACATTTTGTACTAATAATGTGTTAGGACTTTTTGCAAAGTGAACTTGCCTTTCGGGAATTGGGGATTTTTCTCTTTGGGCTACGGGTATATGAACCATATCCTGAATCACTTCTTTCATTTCATTAAAGTGTAGGAGGTCATACATCAAAATGTTGGCTTTAACTCTTTTTAAGTCCTCAACTAAATCATAATTCTTATGTTCATCTTTGGCTTCTTGTTGAGATGGAACCCTTCTAAGTATAAAAGGGGGGGCTTTGGTTGTTGTGGGGCAATTACTTGGGATGACTAGGATTGGTTGTTTGCATTGTTTTGACTAGGAACTCTTTTATTTGGAGGTGTATAGAAATTGTTCCTAGTTTGTTGTTGTGTAGCATTCATAATGTCACTAATTTTGCGGTAGCGAGTGTTGTGTGGGTTAGGGTCACCTATCATAACTTGTTCTAATAAGAAAGCTTCTTCATTTTCTATCTCATGAGGTATATTAAGGACCATGATAGGGGTTTTTCCATTTTGTTGCCCTTGGGTATTGTCACCATACAATGCCGTGAACTGAGGACAAGTCTTTTCGGAATGTTGCCTCGTATTATGAAGACAACAATAATCATCATTGATTGATGCACTTGGTTTTTCTAGTTGTATAGGGCTTTTGTTATTGTTTCTCTTTAACTCAACCACTTCATTAGATAGTTTTTGTAGTGAAGTGAGTATTTAGATCATTTGATGTTGAGTTTGGGTTGGTGGTTTAATAGAATTTGATGTCCCGTTTGGGTTNCATTGCACCTTGTACTTCCGTTATGTTGGGATCAGATTTGATAGCATAAGTGAAGAATGGATCAATGGTAGAGAGATAGAAGTTGAGGATACCATCTGGTTGTGGTCGCATCTCATTTGGCACATAGGTTAGTTGATGAAGGAATCTAAGGTTATAATCCCTAACATTTTCCCTAGGTAGTTTTTTTAGGTTGGTAAAGTTGCTTAATGCGATAGCAGGGCTAGTAAATTTGTCAAATTGATTCAAAAACTTGTTTTTGAATTCTTGCCATGTGTTAATAGAGGCATCAGGAAGCATTAAGAACCATTGAGTTGCTTTGGTCCTAAACGTTGTTACAAACACCCTACATGCCGCATCATTATGTATAATGTTGTGGATCCCTATTAAGGTTTCAAAACATTGAATGTGTTGGTGGGCATCATTCGTAGGGGTTGTAGGATCGAAGAACAGGTTTATGTTTTGAAGTGATTTTGGTATATCATGGTAGTTATTAAAATTAAAAGGGTTTCTTACCAAGGGAGCTGGGGGTTGATGGGCTACCATCTTAGTCTGAGGTTTCTTAGGAATTGAATTTGGAAAAAGTGAAGCTCGTTGTTTTCTTAAACTAAATTGACGAGTAGCTAGTTGACTAGGGGTAGGAGTATGATTTCTTTGTTCAGATGTTCCATAAGAAAAGTCACTCATAAAATGAAAAATAACAGGAAATGTAAAATGCTAATAAACTGTGAAAATTAAAGAAAATGGAAAAAAAATTTGAATGCTATATTTTTATTTTTTACTTTTATTATTTTTTTTTAAAAGTAAAATTGAAATTACAAAATTTTAGAAAAGTAAATTAAAAGTAAAATAATTTAAATCACCTCAATTAAATTTCAAAAAAATAAATTAACAAAAGGATTTCTAGAATATAAATTTTGAGATTTGAAAGTGAAACTAAAATAGAGCAATAAAACTGAAAATAAGGAGACAAAAACAAAAATAGATAGTAATTGAAAAAATGATACTTTTTTTTTTAAAAAAAAAGAAACATAAAAGGCAAATAAGGAAAAGGTTGAGAAACTACCCTCCTTCTAGCACCAAAAAGGTGTTGATGTGTAAATTTTGGACACGCGAACACTTGTGAAAACTCGTTTTAGAAGATTATCGCGTAGGGCACCTCCCGTATGGGTACGGAAACCCGGGAATAGTCTCAATTGGAAAGGGCTATGTGACAAAACAATAATAACAATATTTTAAACAGAATATTAAAAGCTTTAAATTTTAATAAAAATATTGAAAAGTTAAATAATTCGTGCAATTTAAAAGAGTACAATAAATAATTCAAAATAAAATGATAATAATAATATTGAAAACTGTAAAAATTATCTGCCACGGCAGCTGCTTCTGCGTTTGGAGATGGCAGAGAGAAAAATTTGTCTTGTTGTTTTAAAGTAAATAAATAAAGAACAAAACAATGTTAATGCTATTTGTGTTGCATGTGCATACAACTTGTCTCTGCCTGGTTTCTGTTTATAGGTAGAAAGAAGGACTTGAGGGTGTCCGCGCTGGCACAACCACTGTTGGGAAAGAAAAGAAAACAGGTCTGTTTTTGTTTGAGAAAATAGAAAAACCGTCATTCATTCAGCAATTGCTACTGCAGGGCAAGCACATTGTCATCTGTAATCTGCCTATAACTGTTGTTGATGTTCATTGCACATTTTACGCTCCTGCCGTGTTTTGCCGCCTACCGGCAGATGAGAGAAGATTGCCAAAAACGCCTCCCCTGTCGGTATCTCTGGTGTTGATTGTTGGAGTACGTGGTGTAGAGAAAGGTTGCCGGAAGGCATTGCTAGAGCGAGTGAAGGCCCCGATTAGTGCCCCACCTTGCTGGCTGCAGAACAGAAAATGGTCGTTGCAAACTCTGGCTCTACCCCCTTCTTTGGCTTTGGCAGGCTCCATTGTAAATAGCGGCCTGGAAAAAACCTAACCCTAAACCGTCATTAGCCGTCCATCTGCTGCATCATTGTTACAAATGTTTTAACAAACGTTTGTAAATATGTAATTCTTTTTTTAAAAAGAAAAATATGAAAATCAATTCATTAGACTTGCACAAATTATGCAATCATTATCATGTTTTATAATTTAAAGATATGCTATTTTGTTGGCATTTTTCAGGTGGCTTATCTTTTCTCTTGATTTTATTTCTTTTCTTTTCTAAATGGAATTCCTTTATATCACTTTCTCTCTCCAAGGGGCAATTGGTACCAACAGCATGATTGATAGGCTACATTGAGGTTGCATTTTGACTAATTTGCAACTATAATTTTCTACATGTGCATTGATAATGGCCCCATGCCTAGCATGGGAGAGGTTGACCCAATGAAATGAAATTTTTGGTATGATTTAGAACAAGAGAAGATATCTAAGATTTTAATAAGATTTTAATGCAAAATGCAGACATCGCAAAAGGCAATAACAATACGAGGCAAGGTGACCATTTCAATGTATATGTACAAATCCAGACAAAATTTCATTGGAAATTATGAAATACGTACCCATTGTGAATTTAATGTGAATTTAATGTGCTTTCTGTCCGCTCCCGAATCCAACAAAAACAGTTTGTCAAAATTTATCAAGAATCGCGTTTGACGCAGCAGTTGCATGTTGTAGAGACAAATTATATTCTCTCATCTGAATTGATATCTAGAAAGCACATACATGAAGTTGGAATTTTTTACAAGGAGAAATATGCAGCCCGCACGATGGCAGCAGTAGTCCCACACGCTGGCCAGCGTGTGAATGCCAAAAGCAGTCGTTGAAAATACATTGGAATAACAAATGTGCTCATATCAATTGCAGCAGCCTAGACCAAAAAAACTACGGCATCCTCCAGGTAATTAATGTCTCCTGGCAATCTGAACAATCGGCCTGCTACATTTCCCTTCCCTTTGAAAAGTTGAGCACATCACAAAACATTTGAAAACAAGATAAGGCAACTAAGAATAAGTGAAATCGCACTACTATGAGGACTTGAAATTGGAGAATTGAATAACGAACAGCCTAAACGATGATTTCCCATGTCAATCACAAACTTCCCTTCTTTTTGAAACCCATAACTAATTCTGCAAGCATAATTCCATTGTTCATGCCAGCTAACCCTCCACCTTCGGCTATTAGATCAAACCTGAGACCTAATCCATCACTACTTCCTCGTTCTCTCAAGGCATTGAATTTCATCTATATCTTTTCATGTAGGTTTATACATCATACCAATGTGCATCCGCTTTGGGGGGAATTGCATGGCTATTTCGATATAGAACTTATGTGTAAGTCTCTGATGCTTGATTCAGTTAACTTGGCGCAAGACCTACCTCACTCGTTTTGAAAAAGTATTGCCACCAGGGAGAGTTAAGAAAACTTGTACATTATTTGTTATTTATTAACAGTTTACTTATTATAACTCCCTCATACTGCGGATTCATGATTCAGTTTCCCCGTGCCGGTAACCCCGTGAATGCAAATTACATAATTTCCTTTCAAGGTTTTCCTCTAACATCAGGTTTTAACTTTTGAACTATTAGGATTACAAGTTATAAAATAAAAAATACCGCTACAATGATGTTGTTCATAAGCTTCGTTATTCTAATATGACTTGTCCGGAATTATATCTTTAATTCTTTGTAACTTACAGTTGCTAGTAGTGTAATACTTCACGAATTTCAATTGAGTATTGTATTTAGTTACAGATAAACATCATTTTGATATTGTTGATGCATAAGAAAAACTCATTTGAGGATATTATTGCCTAAGGTGTACAAAACTAGTTGAAACCAGTTGAAAAGGGCTATGTGACATTCAAAAAAGGTAAATTAAATTGAAAGTGAGGGAATTTGAATTAAACAATAGTTTTGAATTCTAAGACTTACTAAAAATGTAGTAACTAGTGAATTTAAATGTTTTCTTAGTCTCTTGTTGTTGCTGCTAGTCTGTCTTTGTCGTCTTGTTGTCACTTGCCATGGCCAACACTACTTGTAGCCACGGAGAGAGAGAGAGAGAGAGAGGGTTTTGTCTAATATTTCAACACCATTTGCTTCATTATCACCTACCATGCAACCTATTGTTGGTTGCAGAAAACCCAGGGAGGTTAGGTTGTAGCTTCACCATTGCCAAAGAGGGGGAAAAAAAGGAACCCTAATGCAGTTGCTAATTGCTGCTGCATGCCTGCACTATTTGCTAATGTGCCTGCAGGAGTGAGGGAAGGTTGAGAGATTTGCTTTGCTGTTGACTGTGCCGCTACCACTAAGGAAGGAACGAAAAAAAGAGAGATGCTATTGCTATATGCTCTACGTGCTGCAGACACGTCATTCATAACCTCTATTTCCTAGCATACACACTATTCTATTTGCCACATGCATCATCAGAGAGAGGAGAGGTTGGACCTTAATGAGAGAGAGCTGACCCCAATATGAGAGAGAGGTTGGCCTTGATGTGAGAGAGAGGATGGCCCCCAATGTAAGAGAGAGACTAGCCTTGATGTGTGAGAGAGGCTAGCCTCGATAAGAGAGAGGGGCTGGTCCCCAATGTGTGAGAGAGGTTGGCCTTGATCTATTCACCACATCTCCACCACCCGAGTTGTTATGTAACTCTCGTAACACCTGGGACCACCACCCCACATTCTTCACATTTACCTATAACACTTGGGAGTTACACCTAGCACCATCCATTGTTAGTTATGGTCGATTATAATATGTATATGTTAAAATAAAATAAAATATTTTTGTTTAATTATATCTTATGACATGTGGTAGTTTAAAGTTTATTAAAATCCATGAAAGATCTTTGTTGCCGAGTTCTAAGAGTGATCATCCAAGATGNATAAATTTAGTTATGGCATTTGATACCATGAATCAAATGCACATTTTAATACAAACTTGTAGATTACATGATCACTGGCATATGCCAAGAACACTATTTATAATAGCATAAATATCTTAAACAATTTTGCAATTCATAAAACATTGTATGGGCAAACGCCAATATTCGTAAATATACGGACTTCTAAAGAAAATTGGGCTCTAGTTTTTGCATTCGAAAAGTTGTTTTGGTTTGAATGATTATGTGAGTATTATTAAATCCACCAAACAATCAATTACATTGATTTTTGGATTCTTTCTAAATTTTATTAGTTGGATGGATTTTATGAATTAAGCCTAAGAAAATCTTGAAAGGACATCTTGGATGATCACTCTTAGAACTCGGCAACAAAGATCTTTCATGGATTTTAATAAACTTTAAACTACCACATGNCTTTATTACAATAATGAGCTTTGGAAAATTTCTGGCTTTAAAATTATTAACATGGCCCCATGCCTAGCATGGGTGATGTTGGCATTAATATATATATATATATTGATTGAACAACTAGTTATCGCTAATTAATTGGATCACCCACTTACAACAGAAAATTTCACATGAATCTATGTGTTGCCACCATTTATCTTGTCATACTTTGACTCTATTTCATCAAGATGTGCTATCTCATGGCTATATTTTTTTTTACAATAACTTAATATTACTTTACAATCATGTAATGCAAATGACAACTGATGTGTTTTTCTAGATGTGCAAGATAAAATCATGGATGCATGGACACTATTCGACCTACCCTTGAACCTAAATGGACCCCATGGCAATGTCAAAAAATCCATCAACTTGGAATGCCTAAACCTTGAGCCTAGGAGCCTTATTGACCATATAGTCTTGAGAGAGAATTCCCTAGAGTGGTCTGAATACATAGTTAAAGCCCTTGACTTAGAGGTTGGAGACATCACAAAGGACCCTCTAGTGGAAATTTTAGTTACAACCTACAATGGTGAGGAAAAAACACTAAAATTGAGTTCCTCATTAGAACCTTGAATGACCCAAGACATTACTGAGGTCCTTCACAACAACATTTCCCTTGATCATACGAAGATATGCTAGGACTCAATCCATGTTTAGTGCAACATAATATCATACTTGACCCTAATATCAAGCTTATCATACAAAAGGTACATAAAATCAGACTTGATCTAGCCTTGGATATTTGCAACGAGATCATGAAGTTATACTAAGCCAGTTTTATCCAAGCATAGATTATGTTGATTGGGTGTCCAACATAGTGGTAGTTCCAAAGAAAAAAAAAGAAAGCATACACATCTATATTGATTTTCAGAATCTCAATAAGGCAACTATTAAGGATGATTTCCCTTTGCCTAGAATTGATCAACTTATCAATACCATAATTGAACATGCCCTGCTGTCCTTTATGGTTGGATTCTCTAGATATAACAACTTTACATGACTTTCATGACCCCTTGGGAAACCTTTTGTTACACTATGATGTGATTTGGTCTAAAGAATATGGGTCTAGCCTATCAAAGGGCCATGACCTACATATTTGATGAGTGGCGAGGTACCCCTACACTCAACCATACGAATACGAGCGTTACACGTGCAATCCGGTCAAACTCCACAGACTATGTGCCTATACACCTTATGGAATACCTAAGGTTAATCAGTCATTGTCTTCCCAAGCTCACTTGTATTTTTCACGATTGTATGTTTAAGTGAACTTGAGGTACATGATTTTTATATCTTTTATGTTTTTATCGCCTATGCTAAGAGAGGAAAGGGTGAAGAGACTAAGTAACTAACTTTAACTAACTAAGCCTTAATTATCCTAGCATCAATATCTGTTCCCACTTGCCGTTTCACACCTTGAACCAATGTAATGCTGCTGGGATTACCAAACGCTATTCGTTACTAGGATTACCAAGTGTAACGCATGTGCTCGAAGCGGTCATACTAAATGCACTTAACTATGAGAGTTGAGGGTTGAGAGAGATTAATTCCTTAAGAAATCATTTAAAAAATTAACAATAATTAAATCCTCATTAGCTTTGTCCATGTACTGCAAGGTTTATCCAAAAGTTCGTCTTTATTGCCGTACACAATTATGTGCTCAAGTACAGAATTGCTCGAATAAAGATCCATTCACTTTGGGACTCCTATTGTGGGCACATGGAAATTATTCTAACTCTGGAATGGAAAAATGGCAAGAGTTTGGATAAGGTCTCAATCTAGATGGAGAAACAAGGGAGAGCTGCCTCTTATTTATAGAACTGGCGGTGGGCTGCGATATCGCGTACGCAATATTGTGGCCCATGCGATATCACGTCCCATCAATATTCAATGATTACATGCTAGGCCTACTTAATGATTATGTTGACGATATAGCTATCAAATCCAAGGTAGCTAATGACCATGCACATGACCTCGATTAAGTGCTTCAACAATGCCTCAAGTATGAGCCTAGGCTTAATTCTAAAAAGTGCATATTTGGTATCAAAATAGGTGAAATTCTTGGTTTTATAGTGTCCAAGGTAGGGATACTTATCAATCTAGATAAAGTTAAGGCCATAACCAACTTAGCACCATCTAGTAACCTTAAAGAGCTATGAGTTCTACAAAGCATATTGCAATTTATATGCAGGTTCATCTAAAGGCTTACAGACAAATTGCAACCCATGCAACACTTGCTTAAGAAAAGAGTCCACTATGAGTGGACTGCCCAATGCCAAGAAGCCTTCATTAATATCCAAGAAGAGTTGGTCCAACTACCTATTATATACCCATGTTAGAGAGATAAACCATTTTACATCTACCTCACAATCTTTGACACATCTATAGCCTCACTACTCTATCAAAAATTAGATGATGGAGCAAAACTACTTATTTGCTATCTAAGCCATGCATTGATAGCCTATGAGACCTGATACATAGATTTTGAAAAGCATTGTCTAGCATTGGTCTTCTCCTTGAAAAAGTGGAGACACTACCTCTTTAGAAGCCTAGTTAATGTTATATGTAAAGATAATGTAGTGAGAGCCATAACGACCAATATCTATGAGAGTAGTTGCATAGCCTAATGGAAGGTCATAATAGTTGAGTTTGACATGCATTACATCTCACAAGCCTCAACTAAGGGGAAAGTTATAGCTACATAACTAATGACTTCCCTAGTTGAGGATAACGCAATTATCGATCCTGAGTTCCCTAATGATCATGTTAACATTGTCAATGAAGTATCCAAAGGATATGAGATAATCATACACTTTGATGGTGCTTCAATTGCTCCAAGATCTGGTGCCATTGTTGTCATAACACTACCCTCTAGTGAGATCCAAGCTTTTGGCTATCACTTCCAATTTCCATGCGCTAACAATGTAATAGGTATGAAGGATTAATCAGAGGGATGATGGTAGCTTGTAATCATGGGATTAGATGCTTAATGATAAAAGGTGATTCACAACTAGTGGTCAACTAGGCCAAAGAGGTTTATGCATGCAAGGCTAAACATTTACAACCATATTACAACCTAGCTAAAGCACTCATATCACAACTTATTGATGTGGGCATTCAACACATTCCTCAAGGTGAAAATATGCTAGTCAATGCTATCACAACCTTGCCCCTAAATATGACATTGAATGTGCTTAGCAAGATGCCTTCCATAACAAAAAATTGTACTCTCCCCATCACCTAGAACACTGAAGGCATCTCTATAGCCACTATTGATGATGCCCCTCAACAAGACTAGTACGATGATATCAAGTTTTATTTAATGCACGATGAACCTCTGCAAAACTTTATTGTCTCCCAAAAAGGCACAATATGCAAATAGTCAAAAAAGTACATCATTATGGTTGATAACACATTATGTCAAAAATTCTATGATGGCATATTGCTAGTGTACATGGGAGGAATAGAAGCTCATACAATCCTCAAAGAAGTACACAAGGGTATATGTGAAGGTCATATAGAACCTAAAGCCATGGCCTCAAAGATTAGATGTTTAAGATATTATTGGTCCTATATGGAAAGTGATTACCTACAAAAATTTAGGACTTGCGATATTTGTCAATGGTATAGTAACCTAATACACATGCCCCCTGTTGAACTATATACCACTTAGGTCACATGATCATTTCAATGATGGGTACTAGATATAGTTGGACCTATAACACCAAAATCCTCTGTAGGGCATAGTTTCATCATCACCACAACTGAATATTTTACCAAATGGGTTGAAGTGGCCCCTCTTGTAAACAACATCACAACAAGTTTGCAAATTCATCTTAGATAACATTGTATTCCATTTTGGCCTACCATTAACTATCATCATAGACAATGAACCTCAATTTAGTAGCCAAGAAATGCAAGCCTTTTGTTGATAGTTGAGCATTAAACATTCCTTTTCATCACCCTATTACCCTCAAGCCAATGGCTAAGCTAAAGCTAGTCATATGGTCATTATAAACCTTCTAAAGAGGATGCTAAGTAATGGTAAATTCAAATGGCACAAATAGCTATTTTACGCACTTTGGGCATATAGGACTACCTTTAGGACTACAACTAGAGCTACACCATATAGCTTGGTTTATGGATTGGAAGTTGTTTTTCCTCTTGAATTATAGGTTCCATCCTTAAAGGTAGCTTTGTCTAACTTCATCAACAATGATTAGAATAAGGGGTTGCGTATCATTAATCTCAACTCAGTGGAGGAACAATGGATACACTTTCTTACCAACATCAAAAGATATTAAGAAGGGTAGAAACAATAATACCTACATAATCTTAACATGCAAAAAGTCAAGGAAGGAGACCTTGTCCTCAAGCCTATTCACGAGCTTGTAGCCAATTTGGAAGGACATTTCTTGGTCACCAAAGCCTATTACAATGGAGCATTTAGATTAGTGTACCTAGATGAAAATGAATTGGCCAACTCAATCAATCATTCCTATCTCAACCCATATTACATCTAACATTGACATGTTTTCTTGTAGCCTTTTTTTTGTCATTGTTTATAGGTTTGAACACATGATTGATATCAATGATTGTGATAGTCTTCAACAAGTGAGCCTGTGTGACCTCTTATCTTTCTTTTTGGCATCTCAAACACTGTAAACTATGTACAAATTCACTAGAAAAAATACAACCCTTTCTTGTATCTACTAACTGTAAACAATTATGGCCTATGTTTATTTACCAACTCATGAAGACTTAGCCAAATTCTTGTAATCACATGTACTCTTTGACTATTTTATTGTTATCTTGGAGTTGTGTTTGTAGGATGAAGCCTCAAGTCACTACAAAGGTACGACTCATTGTAG
>MNCI01035680.1:94829-131483 GCA_015680685.1 Gnetum montanum
TCATTTGATGAAGATTCAAAAACAAAACCAAGTTTATTGAATGTAACACATCTCATTTAGTAAGAAAGCAAAGCTTAGCCTTGGCAACAAAACCCAATGAAGGTTTTACTTCCAAAAAAATGAAAAGGGAAGCAAATGCCAAGGAAACAAAAAGGACAATGTAGCCTTTAGATAAGCAAGTTAATCTCTCTCTCTCTCTCTCTCTCTCTATCTCTCTCTCGCATAGAAATGAGAGAGAGTCAAGTGGCCAAAGAAACCTTGTTACAAAGTGTTGGTTTCTCCTTACATTACCAAGTAACCAATATTTCATAGCATAAAAACTTCCTCACTTAGCAAGCATGTCATGGTCTTTTCAATAGCCATGATGTCAACATTTGAAATTCCTTGTTAATCTTCCCTTGATAACCAATATAACCTCTACCTCATCCTAAGTTCTTAAACATTCCATTATGACCTTATCTCATCACTATTAGTACTTCTTGGCATGGTTTTATAGCTACAAAATCAATTGTGAAAATGAAATGTTGGTGATGCCTTTGTGATGGTGTTTTGAATTTTTTTTTGATGTTTTTCAAGTCAATCCTTAAAACATCAACAAAGAAGGGCCAATGAAATACCTCAAGGAAAACTTCATGTTATGATGTAAAGGCTCGTAGCCCAAATTTCTATTGTAATTTGGTGAAAATAAAGGTAGATATAATTACCTTATTTTTCCAAATATCTTGTATTGTGACCTTGTCCTAATAGTTCCAAGGGATTTCTTAATGTAAAAAAAAAAAGGATTTGTAGCCCACAAGCTACAAATCCCACACATCTCAGCTTATGAAGGTAAAAAATACTTCATAGTTCATAAGTGTCATGTACTCTAGCTTATGTAAGGATAAAGAATGCTCCACAAGCTACAAATTCAATGTATGCTAGCTTGTGAAGGTTAAAGAGGCTCCATAGGCTATGAAAATTTGACATTCTTACCTCATATGATGGGCATCTTAGGCCCACATGATGGGAAACGTGTTAGACTTAGGTAGCTCCACATGATGGGTGATGAAACTCCACATAATGGGTAGTATGTGAGGTTAGTGTGTGGGATCTGGATAGCTCCACATGATGGGCAATGTAGCTCCACACAATGGATAGCATGTGGGACCTGGGTAGATCCACATGATAGGTGATGCAACTCCACATGATGGCCAACGTGTGAGACCTAGGCAGCTCCACGTGATGGCCAACATGTGAGACCTTGGAAGCTCCACATGATGGATGATTTAGCTCCACACAATGGGCAACATATGAGGTTAGCATGTGGGACGTAGAAAACTCCACATGATGGATGGTGTAGTCTCACACCATGGCCAGCATGTGAGACATGGCCTTCAGTCTACATGCTGCACTTTTACTAGGAAGCCATTCATGACACTTGAAATTGTAATAGATGTAAGTGTTACCGATTCAAATCCTATAAATGCTAGATCCAAGATCACATTTAGGAATTCTGGGAGGGTAATTTTCATAGCAATCACTTGGTAGAGATTTGGTAGTGAATTTTAGCAACATATTGGCAACACCATACATCATTGATTAGGAGAGTTGTAGGATTGTAGGTTTTGCATAGGACACACTCTACTAGCTACATAAGATTTCAATAGATATATTGATTTTCTCAGGCTTTTAAGCCTTGATTTGTACTCTAAAACCCCTCATTTTCATACTTATTAACATTTACTATTTAAAATAAGATTTATCACTATTCTTGTTTGACCTATTATTCTCTTGTTTCATTTATCCTTATATTCAATGTTGTAATCTTGTTTTACAAAATTTTACCACATTTTACTTGCATTTAAATGAATTTGGTAAGAAACTTTCCAAGTACATGGGTGATCGACAAGACCACCCATGGTGCTCTGGATCCTTTTCAAGGCCTTTGAATTCATGAGTTGAACTATTTTGTATGAAATCTTTCAATTTTCCAATGTCAAAAGTTTTCATTGTTACATCTGTGATACACACCGGTTTTCCTTTTGGTGCTAGGCATATATTGAACTTCAACTTCATTACTTTTCTTCTTCCTTAGGCACCATTCGGTAGGACTAAGAGCTTCTTCTTCTTTCACTCATTCTCTTACTTCCAACTTGAATATTTCTTCCATTCGTACTTTTATGAATCACTACTTTTCGTAATCATATGACTTATGAATCCTTTCTTTCATTGTTATTCCAATGTCACTTTTTCATCTTATGGATTTATATTGTTATTATCTATTATATGCTTCTTATATTCTCCTAGTATCTCTATTCATGAAGTGTGAACTTGGGATCTTTTGTATCTTGTGAGGAGTTGTAACTCTTGATGAGTCATTATAATCTTTCATAAATAATATTGGATTAAGTTAAGAAACTAATGATTATATCTTGACTTAAGAGAATGTTCTAACACTCCCATTCAAGCATTAGTTTCTTCACTTAATCTTTTATTTTTGAAAATTAATTAATGATCAAATTCTTCCTTTACTTTAATAGATTTTATACTTAATTTTTTTTCTCCCATTGACTTATGAATTCGGAAACATGATTATTATTATTTTCATAATGATTTATTCAATTGTTCTCTTTTTACTTCATCTTGTAGTCTTGGTTACATTCTTTTTCTTTACTTTACTCACAACTCTTTTGATATATTCTTCATTCTTTACTTTGTAATATGTGATTTAGAGTTTGTTTTATCATCTTGGAAAAATATCATGAAATTTAAAGATTAAAATTGATGGTACTATCATCTATGTTCCTTGAGAAGAATATAAAGCTTTTATCATGTAACCTTAGTAAGGGTCTTCATTTACATGATCACACTATATCATATTTCAATTTTGGTAGCTAGGACATTTGTTAATATATTTTACCTTTCTTTCCTTCTTTCTTTTATATGTAGGATACTTCCCCATTCTTTCTATATTTCATCATTATCCTCCACTAGTCTTATATCTAGATTGGGACTTGGATTGTACTTGTATATAGTCAGAGCTACATTTTTTTTGTATGCTATATATCCTTAAGATTGGAATTCTTTTACTTTCTGCAATGGGTCTTGGTTAAGAGATCTAAGTATAGGGAATTATGTAAAAATTTTGTATAAAATGGGAACATGATTTGCATCCATCCCTTAGTACTTATAACTTGGAGTTTCAACATTAGCTACTGAAACTTGAAAAATATTTTCTACTATATCTCATTCTCATCTCAATAATTAATCATGATTTGATTATTTCTTTAATTGCTCTTTTTATTTTCCATTTAGCATGTAGGATCAATTTTTTATTTTTGGAAAGAAAACTATTGGTTGATATATTCTTTCTCCTTGGTTCTTTAGTGGTCTAATAGATTCTCCATCTTGTAGCTTAAGTAGGAAAATGATGTAGATTGGTATCCTTAGTAGCAGGTTGTAGACTCAAATTCTTGTGTATCTTGTTGGTACTTCACTCCTTATTATCTTTCTTAACTAATCATTTTCCATGTGTTTTATTATTATCTTAACTTCTTTTAACTTTAATTGTTGTTACCATGATAATTTTCTTGCAGTCATTTCCTTTAATATTTATTATTTTTGGTAATGTTTGTTGATAAAACCATTTTTTGTAAAGATGTGATATTGTATCAACGATATTGTAGATCATTCTATGTAATTGATTCAATGTCTTAGGATCTATGCAACCCTATAAATACCAACACTTGGATGCACAATCAACAACTTTTCATTCCAACACTTAGCCGAACTCTTGCAATTTCATTTTGTAGTTGAGCAATAGAGTGAATGCCCGCAGTGTGGTGTTAAGCAATCAATCAAAATCTTTATTTGAGTAAATTATTCTTGGACATAGTTTATGTGTGGCAATAAAGATTGAAATTGTTTCTCATCATTCCAGCATCCACTTAGTTTTTTTATGTTTCCTTAGAATAATTTTCTTGCTTTCTTAGTCAATTATTTACATTTTAAGCACTTTACACTTTACATGTTATTAGGAAGTAGAATGGATACGACTAGTTTTGAGCACTAAGTGTAGTTATTTGGTAATCCAATAGTGGCATTGCTTGATTTACTTAGTAATAATTCCACTTGATAATCCAAATGAGTCCAAGGCATGCATGGTAGATTAGGACTAGATATCCATTGTACTAGGCTAAGATAGATTTATGTTTTCATAGTTAACTAGACTTAGATTTTAATCTCATCTCAATTATGTTCACAATTAGGAGTATTAAGAGCCTTACAAAATCAACCATTCATATGCCTCACTAAGAGTTAAACCATAAACTTGAACTCTATTAACTCGAAGTGGGAAGACAACGATCTTGAACTTAACATCAATTACTAGCATAATTACACTGTCTATCTTATGAATTACAATCTAGTCGCATGCAAACACTTGTGACTTATATGGTAGAGTGTTGGGATACCTTCACTGCTCATCATTTATAGTGGTACTTCAAGTTTATTTTATTATATAGATCTTCCACAATCTTCTAGATTCTTTGCATGGATCCTCTATGGTTATTTGAAGTCATCTTTACAATATATTTGTTCAACTTCTCCTTTACTTTTATTACCTTTACAAGATTTTTTCTACTTTTTTTTGAGGGGGTAATGAATCTAAAAAAAATGACTAATAATATTAAATTTTTTTTCGGGTACATCAAATCAATGAAGAAAGAATCTAAAGAAAAATCCCAATAGTTTTGGGGGTGCCTTTTCAAGTTTTCATTCTTATAATCAATCTTGAAAATATTTTCTCTTAGATAGAAAAAGGATCAAGTCTTGCTCTTGTTCAAAAGTACCCTCATAGGTTTCGATGAGTGACAAGGTACCCCTACGCTCAACCATATGAATATGAGTGTGTACGTGCGATCTGGTTGAACTCCATGGATGGACTAGTTGTGGCACCTAGATAGTTATACATTGATTGTAGTTTGCTATCTTCCCACCTGGACTAGTATTCCCCTTGTCACATATGATTTAGTCTAGAGTGAGGTGTATGATGTGGTTTCTAATACTATGCTACTCCTAGAGACAATGAGAAATAACTTGATTAAACTAAAAAGCAATAGGAAATAAAATATAAGCTAGCCTAAGTGCGATGAGCATCCATCCTTAATCATCCATATGCATCTTGGACTTCATGTACTACTTCTGGTATTACCAACCGCACATCACTCGAAGCACTACTTGATACATTACTAGGTTACAATGTAGTTACACTTAAATGTTTGTGATTAAGATGTACTCATTTCACGTTAATAACAAGAATAGTAAAAGATGATAAAAGAAATATTAACTAAGAAAAAATAAATAATAATTAATAATTAAACAATTAGAAACTAAGTGAATGCTACAATGATGGAGTAATATCGATCTTTATTGTCGATTGTGTGTGTGTGTCCAAGTAGAACACACTTGAATAAAGGCTCCATACAATTACAAGCATCACATTGCAGGCATGCACTAGGAAAAGAACTGAAAGCTAACTAAAAATTTACAAAAAGACTTGACCTAAAGATTTATCGAAAAGAGACTCCTCCTTGTGCACCTGAGTGCTATATTTATAGGCCAACACAAGAATCAATATATCGTGTATACAATATCGTGTCTAGGTTGAGATATTGGGTACCTGATATTGTGTACTCGATATCACATACCTGATATCGGGGCCTGGCAAACCACGATTCATCATACACCCACAACTAAATAAAAACTTATCCTCGAGTTAAACAAAGTGAGGAAGAAGTTCATTCAATTACAAATAGTGGATAGGTATGGGATTATTGAATGACAATGGACTGTTTCATGCTGTAGTATGGGATTAACAAAAATTTGGACATAAACACAAAATACAAAACTTGTGGAACTCATGTGGTTCCTGATGGTGGTGGCTTCTCCATGGATGTCTTTCCTTTGTCTTGTGCTCTAGGCTTCTAAAATTGATACCTTTGAAGAAGCACCTAAAGTTTCTCCTCTTCTATCTAAGGATCATGAGTCATCCATGCTGATGTTTTAATGTTTGATAGAGTTGGCACTTTTCATGAACATGGAAGCTATAGGAACACTTGATTAGCCTTGACATACCATGTCGCAAATAGTCGTCGTTCTTGTTCATAGGCTTTGTTCCTAACCTCTCCACCTTTTGCTTGGCTAGATTGTGTAGTGATAGGAGTTTCTTGATGGATGCTGAATGATTGTGCTTCCTACTTTGCATGTTCTACATGAGGTCCTTGGCCTCTACCTCCTATTGGGCATTTAGTTGCACCTTGAGAAGGTCCTCCTTGCTACCCTCTTTTAGGGGCCATCTGTAATCACACAAGAACCTATTGTTAGTAAGGTTGTTTAAAGAAATTTGATTATCTTATACCTTACTCATTGCCTTTAATAAATGTTTAATTAGTTGCTTAGTGTGATTCTAGAGTTAGATATTTTTCAAGGAAGTTGCCCTAAAATTTTAATGTCAAACTTGATTTGTTTAGGTGACACATAAAAGGACATGTAATGGTTCTAAGGAATGTTCGATAAAATGATGACAAAGGAAATAATAGACTTGTCAAAGGAGTACTCGAAGGGTATAAAATGATGTGGTGGTGTGCAAAAAATACAAATTACTAAAGTCATGCAAGTGGATCCTCCCCAAAGTAGGTTCCAACTTATAATACCCTTGCATAACCATATCTTAAAATGTTTGTAGGCACTATAAGGGTTAAATGTAATTTGCACCAGTGCAACAAAACACACACATGTTAAATACCACTGTGATGAGGTATGAATTCTATGTCATACAAGAGAAAAGTTATAAGTACTTGGATAGTGAGATGAGACAAATTACAAAAGGGATTGTAGAGATAGGGATGTGAGGTAACTTACCCTAGGCACAATGAATCCTAAGTGTTGTGTGTGATTAAAGTACCATTAGCCTTTCACTCCAAGATCAAAACCAAGTCCATACCTTTGATCAGTGATATCACATTTTTTCATCCTAATGATAGACAACCATAAGAGCATCATGATAGCAAGGGTACGATCACTTGGCATTTTTCACAAGGGAGGAGTGATTCAAATTTTTCTGCAGCACATTTTTTCTTGGTCTTTTCTTTTTCACTTCATTTCTTATTTTTTTCCTTGATTTTCTTTTTCTCTTCTTCTTTTTCTTGTCTTTTTCTTCTTCTAGCTACTTCTTGCATTTTGTCTTTCACAAAAGTGATTTGGATAATCTGCAAACCTTCAAGCATGGATGCATGTCTTTCTAGTGGGCCCCCCTCAAATAGCATTGAGTTCCTTTATTGAGTGCCTTTATCACAACTATTACTTCCATTTTTCATTAGATCTACAAGGATCTTAGTATAACCAAGCTGCATGATAGCACCTATAGATGTCACCAAAGAGAATCCACAAGTCCCCTTGATTTCACACCCTTTCCATTCCCTCTTAGTTTGTCACTCTTTTCTCTAGGCATAATGAGTACAAAGTTACTTTAAGTTTTAATGAAAACAAGAATATCTTCATACCCAAAGTAGAAACTCTTATTAATAGAATGGGTGGGTGGCTGTTGTGGGCTCATTGTTTAAATAATTAGTCCCTTGTGACTCAATAGCATAGAACAACACTTCAACCAATAGGTCACATGAGTATTTTATTCATAGACGAGATCACCCTCAAAAAGATAAAACAATAAATTAAAAGATGAAAAATTAGAAAATGAAACATTAGAAAACAAAAAATTGTAAAACCAAAGAAAAAGAGAAACTTTTACTAATTCTACATGTTAGAATGTGGGGTGTCCCCCATGACTAAATCTTTGATTATGGTGAGAATTAATAAATGGAAAGTTTGGATCCATGCATGTTGGAAATATTGGGGTTTGATCATGTCCAAACCATTGGGTGTCTTTTGGTGTGGTGGCAGGAATGTATCCAAATTGGGGTTCACACACTTGATTAAAGTAGGCATAGTGGGGCAGATTATAAGATGTAGTCATGTGATAAGGAGCTGACCCACTATGGCACCCATGACCATAAGATGGTATTCAGGATCAATACGTCTCCTCATGTTGTTATATTCATTGGGCCGCATGGTTGTTGGAGTGTTGATTGGTGGCCTAGATAAGGTAACAAGAGGTGTTGAGTTTGAAGAGGAAGGTGCATCATAGTGTTGGGCTTGTGCTAAGTTAGAGGATTTAGTGGTTTTGAAACCTTGCTATCTCTTTCTACGGCCATGCCTAAAGAAAGGATGCTTCTGACATTGTGGAGGATTTTCACTACTATTTATAGTAGCAACATAAGTAATGTTCATGGGTTGGTGCTATGGTGAAAAACCTCCTGGTACAATTGGTGGTGATGTAGAAGGAGGTAAAGAATGAGAATATTGAGGGCAAGGAGAAGTGTAAGGAACATGAGGTGGTGATCCCATAGAAGAGGACATGGGTTGATGATACTTGAGAGAGTGATAATGATGAGGTGAAGTAGAGGATGTTGATCTAGTTGGAGAAACAAGGTGTTAAACATAATAAGCACTTGGTTTTAGGTGATACGAAGGGTGTGGCCAGTTTGGAAATGGCCTTCCCCATGATTGGAAGTTTTGCCACAGCGGTTGAGCGTAGTATTGAGGTTAATAAGAATTTACCCATAGATAGTACGATGAGTTGTGGAATTGCCCATAAAGTTGTGAGATAGGGATGTACCCAACCATGTACTTTTGTATGAAATCTAGATGTAACATTCTTTCCCAATGATCATGTAGATGTGACAAGATTGCACATTGGCCTCTTGGGTGATTGTACAGGAAAACATTGCATTGATACTTATGTTTTGCAGTTGAGCCCCTATCCTCATTCTCTTGAGCCCTTCTTTTTGATTGTTGAATGGTGTTTTGTCTTGTTTCTAGGTTTGGCATCCTCAAATTTTTTTGGTCATCAAGGTTATCTTGCGTGGGTCTCCCTCTAATAATGTTTACATATTCCCTACATTTTTCATGTATTCACTTCGTCATCTTGTTGACCTTTCCCTAGATTTCATCTAGTGATTTTAGTATTAGCAAAGGTAGAAATGGTTTCACCTCCTCAAGGTGAGTTGATTTCTCCTCTTTATGATTATGGATCTTTATTACTTCAAAAGTTTGGTCCTATTGAGATTTTTCAACATTCTTCCATTTGGATATTTATCCTTCTTCTTTTGCTACCCACTTACTAAGCTCTTGGAATCAATGGATTTGTAGTTCATATAGTTGACCTAGGGCATACATCCCTAGGATCTCCCTTGTTTCATTATGAAGTCCATCCATGATGTGATACATTAGCATTTCCTTGGAGAACACATGTCCTGGGCATTTGTTTAACAAAGAGTAATATCTTTCTAAGGCCATGTCCAAGGGCTCATGTTGCCCTTGTTTCCACTCTTGGATTTGTCTCCTCAAGGCTGATACTCTTGCATAGGTTTGATATCTTTCATTGAAGAGGTTTACCATTGTAGGCCAACGTTAAATTGAATTTGATTTTAAAGACCTGTACCACACTTAGGCTTGGCCAACGAGTGTCATAGGGAAGAGCTTGAGCCTTTGCCACCCATTCTCAACGTTGTTTCATACACAGGCATCATAGAAGGCTTGTAAATGATGTTGCGGATCTAAATCATATCCTCCTGAGAACTTAGAAAAGGTTTTTAAATAAAGCTTGGGTAGATAGCTTTCCTTATGATGCTTGCAAGGTATCTGAATGGCCTCTATTATATGCATTAGGCTCTTAGTGACCAACAGGGGTTCATCGTCACTAAATAGGTTGTAAGTTCGTGAGTTGGGACAATGTTGTCTATGTTCATGTTGGCATTTTTTATTTTTCTTGTGGGTTTGATTTTTATTTCTATGCCAACCCCTTGAGGAATAGTCATCCATGTCACAACCTAATGTTCAAAGAGCAGAGAAAGAGAGGGAATTGAAAAACTTGTCATGACTTTTGTAAGTCTCCTAGTCATCCCCTAATGTACTCTTTTTATCCATTAAGAAGTTCCTAGGCCTTATAGGCCCCCTCATTCTAGGGGATGTCCCCCCTTCACTAGAGGTATCTGAGTTGGATGAAAAAAATCCTTGAGTATCATTGGGGTGTCTATGAACATATGAAACTCCTGCATAAGATTGAGTACTTCAAACATCTTCGTTGATTCTCAAATGAATTTCCTTGGTAGATGTTATGTTATCGCTATCTTGTAAAAGAGACATTATTATGAATTATGTGCGACTTAATTGAATTTAATTTCTTTGTTTGAAAGGTATATCATTAATACCATGTTTCAAAAATATTGTATGATATAACTAATCTAGCTAACTAGCATCATCCCCAGCAACAGTGCCAATAATGAGCAGTGAGGTATCCCTACACTCAACCATATGAATACAAGTGTGTACACACGATCTAGTTAAACTCTGTGGACAGACTAGTTGTGGCACCTAGATAGTTATACGTTGATTGCAGTTTGCTATCTTCCCACCTGGACTAGTATTTGCTTTGTCACATATGGTAGAGTCTAAAGTGAGGTGTATGATGTGGTTTCTAATACTATGTTACTCCTAGAGAAAATGAGAAATAAATTGATTAAACTAATAAGCAATAGGAAATAAAATCTAAGCTAGCCTAAGTGCAATGAGAATCCATCCTTAATCATCCATACACATCTTGGACTTCATGTACTACTTCTGGTATTACCAAGCACACATCACTCAAAGCATTACTTGATACGTTACTGGGGGTTACAACGCAGTTACACTTAAATGTTCGTGATTAAGATGTACTCATTCCACATTAACAATAGGAATAGTAAATGATGATAAAAGAAATATTGACTAAGAAAATAATAAATAATAATTAATAGTTAAATAGTTAGAAACTAAGTGAATGCTACAATGATGGAGTAATCTTGATCTTTATTGTCAATTGTGTGCATGTCCAAGTACAACACACTTGAACAAAGACTCCGTACAATTACAAGCATCACATTGTAGGCATGTCCTTGGAAAAGAACTGAAAGCTAAGTAAAAATTGATAAAAAGACTTAACCTAAAGACTTACTAGAAAGAGACTCCTCCCCCTGCGCTTAAGTGCTATATTTATAGCCCAACATAGGAATCACGATATCGTGTATACGATATTGTATCCAAGCTGAGATATCTAGTACCTAATAGCGTGTACTCGAATCACGTACCCAATATCAAGGCCTGGAAAACCATGATTCATTAGGTTTTTACTTCTTAATAAAGGGTTTTAATGAGTGGCGAGATACCCCTACATTCAACCATACGAATATAAGCGTTTTCACGCGTGATCTGGTCAAACTCTGCACATGGACTAGTTGTGACACCTAGATCGTTAACCTTAGGTCACAGTTCGCTGTCTTCCCACCTGGACTAGTATTTATATTTGTCATGTATGGTTTAGTCTAGAGTGAGGTGTATGATGTGTTCTTAATTTAATGCTACTCTTGAAGGTAGTGGAAAATAATATTAACTAAGCTAAGCTAGGAGGAAAAGGTAAGAGAATCTAATCTAGCCTAAGTGCGATAAGCAGCCAATTTCTTGATCATTTGTACACATCTTGGACCTCGTTCATGACTACCATTGGGATTACCAAGTGCAGATCCTAGGTACACCATTGGATTACCAAGTAGTCATACTTAAATGCTCGTAATCAAGTCGTACTCATTCCACGTTACTAGGAGATAAGGGTGAGAGAGAAAGCAGTAAATAACAATGAAATAAATAAACAAATAAATAACAAAGTGAATGCTGTAATGATGAAGTAATCTCGATCTTTATTTCTGGTCATGTACGTGTCCAAGTACGTCACACTCGAATAAAGAATGCCATACAATTACATTCACCACACTGCAGGCAGACACTGGAAAAATAATCTAACTCTTGAGGGATCAAATTGCGAAAGTTTCACTACAATCTAAAAACTAGGATTCTCAACAAGGGAGAGCTACTTCTTATTTATAGACATTGCGGTGGACTATGATATCGCATACGTGATATCACAGGGAAGACACGATATCACAGGGGATGTGATATCGCGACGGACGCGATATCGCATCCCATCATACCCCCACGACTAAATAAAAACTCATCCTTGAGTTAAAGTGAGAACAAGCTACATTGATTACATAGTGGATAGGTATGGGATTATTAGATGGAAGAATGGGATGATGCCGCAGTGTGGGAAGAAAACAAAATAAAGACACAACACATGGAATACCCTACAACTACAAAAACTTGGAACTCATGTAGTTCCTAGTGGCGGTGGCTCCTCCATAGGTGTCTTTCCTTTTTCTTGTGCTCCAAGTCTTAGGATTTGATGGCATTGAAGTATAGCTTGGGGTTTCTCCTCTTGTAAGGCCTTGAGTGCCTTAGCATGCGTGTAAGTTTGCACTTGTGCCATAGAGGCAGCCTAGTCAGCCTTCTCTTTTTCTTCCTCCACCCTTTTATTCTCTATCAATAGTTTATTAAGTTTCTCAATTCTGAAAGTGTCCAGCTAGTTCTGAGCAACCTTTGGCCTTGCATTTGGAAGGTTTAATACTTCTGAAATGGCTTGAATAGAGAAATCAATAGTCAAACCACAAATGTTAATCATGGTGCCTTCTTCTTTATTGTGCCAAAATTGGTACATTTCCCCTAAGTACCAGGCACTACTTTTAGAAAGGGTATCTCCTGCTTCTACCTACCCAGACCGTATGATAGGAGGATCTTCTTGATGAACATTGAATGATTGTTTCTCCTATTCTGCATGTTATCCGGTAGGATCTTGTCTTTCACCTCTTCGAGATTGTTTGATCGCACCTTGAGTAGGACCTTCTTGTTGTCTGCATTTCAGGGCCATTTGCAATCACACGGGACCAATTGTTAGTAAGGTTGTTACCAAAGTTAGGTTATACCTTAGTGTTTTCCTTAATAGATTTACTTTATTTCCATGTGATGTTAATTATTGGAAGAACATGTCCCCGAAATATTATAATGTTGAGTCCTCTTTGCTTAGGTGGTTTCCAAATTTAATTTTCTGGTATAGCTAAAGGGATGAAACTATTTTTAACACATTCTATTCTTAATTTTAGAACTAATTACCCTTAAATATGTCCTTTAGGAAATGATGAATTTCAAAAAATTTATGCACTATTTGGCATGTGCCCCCTCCCCCACAACTAAGCTGAACACTCTGGGGTCAAGTAGGTTCAGATGGAATGAAAATCGGAGTACCAGCGAGCGAGATATAGGTATAAAAGCAAGGGTCTCACAATCGCCAATCGTAGAGAAAAAAATTCGAAAATCTCCCTTAAGTGAATAGTGGAAAATGATGGTAAGTGTTGCGGGGAGGTCACGTATATATATTTTCATCAAAGTTAGGATACTTAGAGAATGTATCGAATTTTTAATATTTCTTTTAAAATTAAACTATGTAAACTAAGGACATATGGATGATTGTTAAAGGGTTCCAGGGTAATTCAACTAGTTCTGAAGGCATGAAAATTATGATGGTGTGAAATTTATCAATAAGGACCTCGGATGGTAGAGAAAAAGGCTATGTGATGGTAATAAGGGAAAGAAAATTATTGGCAATATGCTAAGGGTAAGAAATGATGTGTGTGAGTTGTGTCATAAGCGAAGATTACAAAAGATTACACAAGTGGGTCCTCCCCAAAGCAGGTTCCAACCTATAATGCCCTTGTGTAATCACACTTAAAGTGTCAGTGGGCACTAGAAGGGTTAGATGTAATCTGCACTAATTTTACAAAACACACACATGTAAATATCACCAAAATGAGATGAGAATTCTATGTTACATGGGACACAAGCTATAATTACACGAATAGTGAGATGAGATGAGGTATAGAAAGGATCGTAGAGATTGGGACATGAGGTAACTGACCCAGGGCATAATGAATCCTCTGTGTAAAACATGATTAATATGTCATTAACCCATCATTCCAAGATCAGGACCAAGTCCATTCCTCTAATTAGTGACATCACATTCTTTCATCCCTTGATGAACAACTATGAGAGTACCATAACAACACGCCATATGATCACTTGGCGTTTTATTCAAGGGAGGAGTGATTTTTGTTTTATGGCACTTTCTTTTTCTTTATTTTCTCTTTTCTTTTTTTTTTCTTTTTGAATACTGAATCCAGAAAAGCTACCAACCTTCAAGCATGGGTGCATGTCTTACTCCCATTTTTCATTAGATTTACAAGGATCTTAGTATAACCACGTTGCATGATAACACCCACAGATGTCACCAAAGAGAATCCACAAGTCCCCTTGATGTCACACTCTAATCATTCCCTCTTGGTCCATCCTTCTTCATTCTGGGTACAATGAACACAAAATTAGTTTTAAGTTTTTTGAAAATGTCAAGAATATCACCGTACCCCTAAACAAACCCTCTTTATTTGTAGAGTGGATGAGTAGGTGTAATGGGCTCACTGTTCCAAATAATTGATCACTCATGACTTAATAACATAGAACACACCTCAACCAATGATCCACATGAGTGTTTTATTCATAGACGAGATTACTTACAAAACGTAAAAAGACAAAAACACAAAAAGATAAAAAGATAAAACAAAAAATTGAAAAATGAAAAACTGAAAAACAAAAAGTGAAAAATCAAAGAATATGAAAAATATTTATTAATCTTACTTGTTATTGAAATGGGGGATATCCCCCATAACTAATCAGTTGAGGATGGCAAGGATTAATAAATGTAAGATGAGGATCCTTGCATGTTGGAAGTATTGGGACTTGGTCATACTTATCCCCTCGAGGTTCACACACTTGATTATAGTAAGCATAGTGGGGAAATTTATACGATGTGGTTCCTAGATAATGAGTTGACCCACTATGATATTTGGGACTGTTAGATTGTACGCAAGGATTAGGATGATGCCTCCCATGGTTGTGTTGATTGGGCCGTATGGTTGTTGGAGTGTTTGATGGTGGACCTATTGAAGTAACATGATGTGTTGGGTTTGAAGGTAAGGGTGCACCACAGTATGGGACTTGTGCTGAGTTGGAAGATGCAGTGGCCTCTGAATTATGTTGTCCCTTCTTATGGCCATGTTTAAAGAAGTGGCACTTTGGATGTTGAGGAGGTTTCTCATTGTTGTTGGTAGTAGTAGCAAAAGTGTTGTTCATGGGCTATTGCGGTGGTGTAGGCACCTTAGGAACAGTTGGTGGCACTATGGAAGGAGGGAAAGGATGAGAATGTTGAAAGTTAGGAGGAATATAAGGTGCACAAGGTGGTGGTTGTGTTGAAGGTATGGGCTGATAGTATTAAGGAGAATAGTACTGTGGTGAGATAAAGTATGTTGGCCCAATTGGAGAAACAGGGTGTTGAACATGATAAGCATTTGGATTCGGATGATATGAAGGGTATCTCCAGTCTAGTGGTGGTCTCCCCCACGACTGGGATTTTTGCCACTGTGATCAAACACAGTATCTCTGTACGAACTTTGGATGTAATGTGTTTCCCCAATGCTCATGTAAATGTAACAATATTGGGCATTGACCCTTGGGGTGATCATACAAGCATATGTTGCAATCATACGTATGATTGGAAGTTGAGCTCTTATTTTCTTTATCCCTTCTTTCCGATTGTCTACTATTTTTTCCTATTTCTTGGGTTGTCAAAACTTTATCTCCAATGGTGTTGATAAATTCTCCACACTTTTGATACATCCATTCCAACATCTTATTGATCTTTTCCTCGGCTTCTTCTAATGATTGTTGTATTGGAAAAGATGATGTTTCCACCTTGAGATTTGTTGATTTCTCCTTTTTATGATCATGGACCTTTGTTAAGTTGAGATTCTGGTCCCATTGATGTTTTTCAATGCTCTCCCATCTAGCTAATTCTCCTTCTTCTTTTGCTACCTGCTTAATAAGCTCTTGGANCTTATGATGAGTGGTAAAGGATTCCACCACTCAACCATACAAGTCACAAGCATCCACACACAATGAAATCATAATTCATGAATGGATAATACAAGGATAATAGTGAATTGATAAGAAGTTCACAATCATTGTCTTTTCAATTAGAATTAGTAAAGTGCAAAACATATGATTTAACTCTTAGTTAGACATATGATAAAATGATGTTGTGTAACTCTAAGTATCTTAAAGATAAATATAATGGAAGTGATTATAGATTCTATCTCTAAGTGCAATAGAAATATAAAATTATTCTAGCCTATTGGTAATAAGTATCTATTCTTGGTTTTCCATACATGTCCTAGGCTACTATGATTGTTATTGGGATTAGCAAGTAGCTTTACTATTAAGTGAATCAAGCAAAGTTACTATTAGGTTACCAAAAAATTATAGTTGATGAGTGGTGAGATACCCCTACACTCAACCATACGAATACGAGCATTCTCATGCACGATCCGGTCAAACTCCGTAGACGGACTAGTTGTGACACCTAGATCATTAACCTTAGGTCGCAGTTCACTGTCTTCCCACCTGGACTAGTATTTATATTTGTCATGTATGGTTTAGTCCAGAGTGAGGTGTATGATGTGTTCCTAATCTAATGCTACTCCTGAAGCCAGTGGAAAATAATATTAACTAAGCTAAGCTAGGAGGAGAAGATAAGAGAATCTAATCTAGCCTAAGTGTGATGAGCAGCTGATTCCTTAATCATCCATACACATCTTGGACCTCGTGCATGACTACCACTGGGATTACTAAGTGCAGATCCTAGGTACACCATTGGATTACCAAGTAGTCACACTTAAATGCTCGTAATCAAGTCGTACTCATTCCACGTTACTAGGAGATGAGGGTGAGAGAGAAAGCAGTAAATAACAATGAAATAAACAAACAAATAAATAACAAAGTGAATGCTGTAATGATGAAGTAATCTCGAACTTTATTGCTGGTCATGTGTGCGTCCAAGTACGTCACACTTGAATAAAAAATACCATACAATTACATTCACCACATTGCGGGCAGACACTGGAAAAATAATCTAACTCTGGAGGGATCAAACTACTAGAGTTTCACTAGAATATAAAAACTAGGATCCTAAACAAGGGAGAGTTGCTTCTTATTTATAGACATTGCGGCTGATTGCGATATCGCGTAGATGATATTACGGCCCATGCGATATCGTGTCCCATCAGGTTTCTTACAAAGAGAAGGATAAAAATGTCTCTAAACATAAAATAATCCATCAGTCAGAAGTAATGAACAAATAGGAACAAAAGTTAAAATATTTCCATCATTAAGTCTCCAAAACAAAAAGAAATTAATATTGCAGAAAATAAATTAATTATCTAGCTTTTACTCAAAGATTTTTTTTCTTAAACTTGTAGCTGAAAAGCAACATCTTTGAGAATATGATATTTAACTCCTACAAAGAGGCCATAGTTATGCTCTTGCTACACACTAAAGCTTCCAAATAGAGTAGAGAATTAGTAGTTGAAAACACTTCCAAATGCAAAGAAAACAAGTAGACAAAGTAAGTTGATCACCAATAGTAACTTCATTGATGCTTGGTTAAAAGTTGTTAAATTTTGTATGTCCATTTCCAAGCATGCTAATGAGATAAAAAAATGAGAAAAAAAGTCTTCACTTCCACAAAGAGGGCATTGAGGAGGAATAATTGTGATATATTTAAGACAATTTTTGATACAAAGACCTTGATTAATAAGATACCATAAAAAAAGAATTTTTTGGAAAGGTAGGAGCTCTCCAAATATCTCTTATTTTCTTCATCCAAAAGTGTGGTGGTAATTGCATATTCTTGGCCTTAGTAAATTTGTTATGAATAAATCATTCTTTGTAATTATATTGTATGCAACTTTGGAGTTAAAAGAAAAAACAAAACTACCATCCTTCCAAACAATATTTAGAAAAGCCTGATGCAAACTGGTATTAACTTATAATAAATTCATAAGATCAAAAATTAAATTTTCAAAATATTTTTTCCTCTTTTGATTTAAATCATAGAGGTTAAGAGCCTAATTTCATGCAATCTATCTATCATAAATACATAGACAGGAAACAACACTAATACCAAACTTGCTTAAAGTGGTACATAATCTAGATGAGTTAGTAGCCTAAGCTCCTTCATTAAAAGGAAACTACCATAGGTTAATTTTCTTAAGCATATCTTTTGAAGCTATAATATGATTGTAATTTTAATACTTAATAAGCTTGCATCATGTCTTTCAAATCTATTTAAGAACTATAGAACCAAGGATAGAAATGGCCTAAGGAGCAGACATTGAAGAAAGTTATTAGAGTTATTATTTTTAGATTTTCCTAGCATAAGTTTATTTCTTAAAAGGAGCATCCAAATATCATTTCTATCAATGCACTTTGAAATCCATTTTACTCTAAAAAGATATCTTGGTTATGACAATTAATGAGGCCAAGTCCATTTTTCTTGTTGTTAGTACAAATACACCACATAACTCTAGAAAAGCCTTTTCTATATTACTTAGTAGACCAAAGAAGCCTCTGGATAATATGATCAATTTTATCATAAGAAATCTTAGAATGAGCCTAATAACAAGAGTAATGAATACAAGTTAATTGAAGCATTTGCTTAATAACTAAAACTTTTCTAGTAACAGTGAGCTTTTTCCCTTTCCATTTATCAATATTCTTTTCAATTTTCTCAACCACATAATTTCATAAAATAGTAAGACTAGGCTTAAAAGAAAAAAGTATTTCTAAAATTTTGAAAAAAATATTTTTTCAAAATTTTTCAAGGATTGAGAATAATATACTCATCAATATTATCATTATAATAAAAAATAAATTTTACATAATTGATATAAGAGCTAGATAACATGTAGTAAACTTCCAGTCTAGCTAGTAGAATATTGATATATTGTAGAGAATTATTGATCATAGAAAAAAGAATCATATGCAAAGTGCATGTTAAGAATTTGTGAGCTTGATCATCTTTAATGATATTCCTTTGTAGATCATAATGTACATTATGTGAAAAAAATTCTATAGCAATAATAAAAAGATAAGGAGCTAGATGACAAGCTTAACTAATTGACCACTAAAGAGAAAAGAATAAACTTAATTCAAAATTTGTAGCAACTTGAGCATTAGTGTCAGTAAGCATGGTACATAAAAGAAGAATAAACTAATCATCAAATACCTATTTATATAGACAAGAAATAATGAAATTCTATTCAATCTTATCATGAGCTTTAGCATAATCTAACTTAATAAAAGTAATGTCCTAGTTAGTATTAGAAGCCTATTGAATTTTTTTGGAAGATAGAATAACATTATTTAAGATATGTTTTCTTTTAATGAAACTTGTATGCTCAAGTTTGATGACATCTTCTATAATTTCCTAAATTTAAGAAGCCATGTATATAGCCAAAATTCTATAGGTATCATTAAGAAGAGTAATAAGTTCTAAATTACGAATATGTTAAAGATCTTTGTTCGTAGGAAGAAGATGAATCATACCTTTATTAATATTTTTACAAAGAGAAAATTTTTTTAAGAGCTTCTTCAAAAACATGAAAGAGGTCATCTCCAACAATGTTCCAATCCTTCTTAAAAAATTCTATTTAAAAACTATCAAATCTTAGATTTTTATGATCACCTAAGCTAAAAGTACTTACTTGGATTTCTTCCACTATAATTTTTGCTTCAAGCATACTTTGATGTACTTTCATTATAAGATGAGGTATGTATGTACTAAAGGCCTTGATGGTTTCCTTATTAAAACCTTTAGAAGAAAAAATAGAAGAAAAATGATTTGCTCAAAAATTATTAATAATCTCATGATTTTTAATGATAGAATAATTTATATAAATCAATTCTAGTTTAAGTACTTAACATTTTCCTTTTAGAAATTGAAAAAATTCCTCCCAAGATTCATCTTCATTTTAAAGCTAGGATATGTAACTTTTAGCAAGAGTACTTTTATCTCCAAAAGCATTCTAACACCACCTAACACAACGAGCTTTCATGAAGACTTTTGAGTTTCAAAATCAAAGGAATATTTTTCTTAATGAAGTTACATTTTCTTGACAAATTCTAAAAGATCTTCTTCATCTTGATACTTTTTCTTAGCAAATTACTTTTCAAACCATCTTGCATAACTTCTAATTCTACAAGTAGTTTGTTACCGCTAGTTAATCTAATTAATATTGCTAGTAGGTTTTTTTTCTATATTTTATAAAGACTTAAAAAAATATTTTTTCCATTGGGTCTTGTAAACATATTAGTGTTCATATAAAAAATCTCTTGCTCTAAAAAGAAAAAAATGATTTCTATAGAGAAAAGTATTGATAGAAAAATAATTTAATAAAGTAGCATTTGTATGCTTCTACTTTACTTATATGCTTCCAAAAAGAAACATTTAAGATGTAAAATCTATTAAGTTGACAATAAATTCTATCATTTTCATAATGATAATTACACCAAGGATAATGATGCTCATTTCAATGATGTAGGAAGAAAGTATTAACAACAAAAATAAAATATTTTACTTTAAAATTACACCAATCTTCTTTTTCTTGAGATGATATATAAGAAGGAAGAACACCAAATTTATCAAAATGACTTTCAATCATATTGAAATCACCTCCAATGATCCAAAGAATTTTAGGCAAAGATAGAAGATATATCTAAATATTTAGTTGATTTTTTCAAATTATTAGAAATATAAATATTATAAAGCCAAAAGTCTCCTTTTTCACTATGACAAGTAATCCAAATAACTTTTCGAAGGTTGTTAGAACCAAAATTTAAAACTTTTTTAGTATAATTTTTATTAACTTGAATAACTAACACCTACTTTATTAACTTCATGAGTAACATAAGAAATACAATTTTTAAAAATACATTTACCAACAAAACTAATATCATGCACTAGAATGTTACTCTTCTATAAGAAAAGAAAATTTAGAGATAAATGCTATTTTGAAGATACTTCTTAACAATCTTTACTCAAGAGCTATCAAAAAGGCCTTGAATATTCCATGATAAAACTAACATTGAAATGTGGAAAAGGAGACCTCCATTCTTGATTTTTCATGCTTAGCATTTATCTTAATATTTATGTCACTAATGGGTTAAAAAGCATTGTCTAATGAGAAAACATTTGGACTAATAGTATAAGTAAAAAGAGAAGGAGATACTTTAGGCGTTACATCCCCATTTCTAAATAGAGTTGTTTTGTAATGAAGATGGTATTGCTTCAAAACAAGTGATGTAATTATAGTAATAAGAATCAAAATAAAAAGTTGTAATAAGACATAAAATGACATATTATGATAATGAGCATGTCTCTTAAGGTGACCTTTGGGGATTTGACCTAATATATTTATACCCAGAAATTAGAGGTTATGCTAGCATGGTTTTGTAGATCCAACAATAGTAAGTAATTAGTGATTAGTGAAGCATGACAAGAAGATGACTAGTCATTTATTTTAATCAAATAGAACCTTAACCATGGGGGTAGTGCTCGATTGCTTGTAATGGATAGATGCTAAAGGAAGATAAACATAAGGAACCTTGGCAACATGGCCTAGATACATTATTTTTACATTAATAAAGATTTTGTTTCTTTTCCTTCTGTAGTTTCCGTATTGCATCCTTTACACATAATGTCGAATATTATGTATATATGATTATTTCCATGACATCAAGGAATGGAATGTCTTAATTGGTATTAGAGTAAATCATGATCTAAGGCTAATAAGAATAAAGGACTAACTATAATTTAGTGAAAAACCATGAACCATGATCAAAGAAGAACTATGAGCCATTGTGAGATGTGAATTATGTCCAAGATGAATTTTGTGATCAAGAAGATTTCTTCCTAATCATTTCCATGGATATATGTGACTAAAGCTCAAAGAGTCTTGATCATACACCAACACAATTTATCAACTGTTGGAAACTCTAGTAAGATAAGAGGAACATTAGTTCAAGTAACTATTATCCATTTTATAATAATGTAGGATTTTTCTCTTAGCTATTTATGGAAATCCTTATGTTCTTCAACAAGGGTAGTAACTAAAATGAAGTCCTTAAAATATTTCTTTGTTATTAAGTTCCTTCATTCCTAAAACACTTGAACCTCAACAAACTGATATTACATGCTCTTATCCATATTATCGATAAACTTAAAGATGTTAAGATACCTAGATATCCCCTCTACTTATCAAGGAAGAGACCTTCCCAATGTTCTACCTTGTTAATCGTCTTCTTAGAGGCACCTCATCCAAGCTTGGTAATCCTTATCTCATGATGAAGTATACTTATCATTTATAATCAAAGTTAAGGGACTTAGAAGTTCCTATGTTGCATGCTCTTTAAAGTTAGCTTAACTTTTTAGTATTCAATGAGATGATTCGAACAGTATCAATTTCATCTTGATTAGACTTATAGTTTGAGAGATTTTGAATTTTAAAGTTTATTGTAATGCATGCTTAGTAAAATTTAAAAATTAATAAATTTATAAGCTAAAAATTAATATTAAATTTTTAAAATTTGAGGGAAAAAAATACTATAAGACCTCTTACTAATCAAGCCAAACTCTAAGCCCCTATTTTGCTATCCACCAAGCCAACCTTGCTCAATTATATAAAAATATTTTTCAATAATATATAAAAATATTCTAACTTAAAAGAAATCATGGCCACCACATTGGCGATAGGGCGTACACATGGTTGGTCACTATGGATCACAATACAATAGGGCCACACAAGGCCTAGCCACTATGTATTGTCGTAGGGCCACATCAAGCTCAACTGCTATGTACCATGGAAAGATCCATAAACTAGTACTAAAAAACTTAATAAGTAGGACTAACCTGATCTAGTAATCTCATGAATTGGACTAACAAATCTAATATTTTTGTCCTTCTTGGACCTTAGGATTAGGTAACTAGAATATGCTTATAGTTCAACTTTGGCCACTGACCCCTAATTTATCATTAATGACATTACTATAGTTAGTATCCTAAGGGGGGTAGAACACTTATTAAGAGTGAAGGAAATATAGCTAAGTCATTACTAAGACAACAAATTGAATGGTTGAAGAATTAGTTCATGAATCAAAATGACAATGAATATGTTTAATAATTTAGCAATAACTAGATCATGTAACAAACATCAACCATCATGGAAAATCATAATATTATCTTAACAATGCATATAATGCCTATGAGAAGGAACAAGGTAGGAGAGAATCATAGGGCCCTTATTTCTATATCTTTTTTTAGACAAATAAAATATTTTGAGTAGTATAAATGGAAAAGAGAACTTACCCTACATTTACTTTGAAAACCAAAGATATGTGTTACACCTTGTGTAATCCTAGTTAGGGCTAGTAATTAGTCATTGGTAAATTGTTGGTAAGCTAAAATTTATTTCCTTCTCTTGTCATCCACAATTGTCACCTCGATGACATCTAAGAGAACTTGGTGTCATGGGAAGACAAATATAAGGTCCCTACTCAACTATTATTAATAAATATTTATATTTTTCCCAAATGGAGCACATTTACATTCTTAATTCATTGATTATTTTATTTCTCTAAGAACACCCCCATAAGTATGGAAAATTTAATGTTTATCTTTAAAAACTTGCCTTTTTAGCTAAACTTTATGAATTCAATTTTTAAGATGTGGGTGCCATTCTAGGAATGTCATTTCTCCAAAAATTTAATGCCCTAAACCCTAAAAACTAAACCTAAATTTTTATGGTTTAGGTTTTAGGATTCAAGTTTTAGGGTTTAGGGTCTAGGATTTAGGTTTTATGGTTTGGTGTTCAGGGTTTAGGGTATAGGGTTTTGGTTTAGGTTTTAGGGTTTAGGGCATTAAATTTTTAGACAAATGACATTCCTAGAATGACATCCACATCTTCAAAATTAAATTCATAAGAAAAATATTTTACTGTCATATGAGTTCCTTGAGAAGGGTATGAAGCTTTTATCATGTAATCTTAGTAAGGATCTTCATTTACATGATCACACTATATCACATTTCAATTCTAGTAGTTAGGACCTTCATTGATATGTTTTGCTTTTCAATATATGGGATACTTCTCCATTATTTCTACCTTTTTTCATTATCCTTTACTTTTCCTATATATGGATAGGGACTTAGATTATACTTGTATATTGTGAAATGTGCATTATTACTGTATGCTACATATCCTTAAGATTGGAATTATTTTACTTTCTATAATGGGTTTTGGTTAAAAGATCTAAGTATATGGAATCATGCAAATATTTTGCATAAAATGGGAACAAGATTGACATCCATCCCTTAGTACTTATGACTTGAAGTTTCAACATCAGCTATCAAAACTTGAAAAATATTTCCAACTCTATCTCATTCTCATCTCAATAATTAATCATGATTTGATTATTTTTTTATTACTCTTTTGATTTTTCATTTAATAAGTAGTACCAATTTTCTATTTTTGGAAAGAAAACTACTGGCTCATAGATTCTTTTGCCTTGGTTATTTAGTGATCTAATAGATTCTCCATCTTGCAACTTGTACGGTTGTGACCCCATAGTGTGCACTTCATTGAGTAGGAAAATGATGTAGATTGGTATTCTTGGTAGCAAGTCGTAGACTCAAATTCTTGCATATCTTGTTGGTACTTCACTCATTATATTTCTTAACTAATTATTTTCCTTGTATTTTATTATTATCTTAACTTCTTTTAACTTTAATTATGGTTACCATGATAATTTTCTTGCAGTCATTTCTTGAAACGTCAAGTTCTTTGGTATCTATTATTTTGGATTATATTTGTAATGGAACTTCAAGTTTATTTCATTATATACATCTTTCACAATCTTTTAGATTCTTTACATGGGTCCTCCATGGTTATTTGAAGTCATCTTTATAATATCTTTGTTCAATTTCTCCTTTGCTTTTATCACATTTACAAGCTTTTAATAACTTTTTTTTGGTGGTAGGGGGTATAAAATTTTTTTAAAATAAATAATAGTATTTTTTAAAAATGTTGAGTACATTAGATAAATGAAAAAAAAAAGAGTTTGAAGAAAAAAACCAATGGTTTTGGGAATGCCTTTTCATATTTTCATCTTTGCAACCAATCTTGAAAAACCTTCCCTCTTGTATAGAAAAAGGATCAGGTCTTGCCCTTGTTCAAAAGCAACCTCAAATGTGTTCACTTTGTAGACAAGGATTTCTTTCAAAGAGAAGGAGAAAACTCTCTCTCAAGACAAAAGAATCCATCAATAAGAAATAATGAACAAATAAGAACAAAAGATAAAATCTTTCCATTCTTAAGTCTTAAAAAAAAGAAATTAATATTGTAGAAAATAAATTAATTATTCAGCTTTTAGTTGAAGCTATAGTTGAAAAGAAACATCTTTAAGAATATGATATTTAACTCCTAAAGAGAGATCATAGTTATGCTCTTGTTGCACACCAAAGCTTCCAAATAGAGTAGATAACAAGTAGTTGAAAATACTTCTAGATGCAAAGAAAGAAAGTAGACAAAGCAAGTTGATCACCAAGAATGACTTTATTGATGATTGGTTAAAATTTGTTACAAATTTCATATGTCCTTTTCCAAGCATGCTGTGCAATGAGATACAAAAACATATAATAAAAAGAGTCTTCACTTTGATAAAGAGAAAATTGAGGAGAAATAATTTTGATATGTTTAAGATAATTTTTGATATGAAGATCTTGGTGAATAAGATACCATCAAAAAATACAAATTTTTGGAAATGTAGGAGCTCTCCAAATATCTTTTATTTTCATTGTCTAAAAGTGTGGTGATAATTGCATATTCTTGGCCTTATTGAATTTGTTATAAATAAATCATTGTTTGTAATAATCTTATATGCAACCTTGGAGTTAAAAGGAAAAACCAAAACTAGCATCCTTCCAAAAAATATTTAGAAAAGCTTGATGCAAACTATTATTAACTTATAATAAATTCTTAAGATGAAAAATTAAATTTTTGAAATATTTTTTTCCACTTTCAATTTAAATCATGAAGGCTAGAAGCCTCATTCCATCTAATCAATCTATCTTAAATATGTAGATAGGAAACAACATTGATACAAAATTTACTTCAAGAGATACATAATCTAGGTGAGTTAGTAGCTCATGCTCCCTCATTAAAAGGAAACCACCATAGGCTGATTTGCTTAAGTATATCATATCAAGCTATAATATGATTATAATTTTAATACTTACTAAGCTTGCATCATGTCTTTCAAATCTATTTAAGAGCTATAGAACCAAGGATAGAAATGGTCTAAGGAAAATGTAGATAGTGAAGAAAGTTATTAGAAGATCAACTGTTATTATTTTTATATTTTCTTAGCATAATTCTATTTTTTAAAAGGAGTATCCAAATATTATCTCCATCGATGCACTTTGCAATCCGTTTTATTACAAAGAAATACCCTAGTTATAATAATTAATGGGTCCAAGTCCTTCATCTTTCCTATTGTTAGTGCAAATATCCCAAGTAACTCTAGAAAAGCCTTTTCTATATTACTTAGTAGACCAAAGAACCCGATGGATAATACAATCAAATCTATCAAAAGAAGTCTTAGAATGAGCCCAATAACAACAGTAATAAACATGAGTTAATTGAAGTATTTGGTTAATAAATAAAACTTTGCTAGCAAGAGTGAGCTAGGATGGTTATGTGCCATAGGCTATTGTTTTTTTACTTTCAACTTTTATTATTATTATTATTATTATTATTTCCAATTTTGTATTGGCATTTTTTTTAAATTTCAGCTAAATGAAATATAAACATGTGCTATGAATGTTTTCAAAAAGGGGTAAATAAGTTGTTATAAGTATAAAATAATAATAACAAAGTTAATAAATAAATAATAGGTAATATTTTTTTTCTAGTTTAAAATTTATGATTTTACAAATACTTTGAGTTTCCCTTTTTTTTTTTTGCTTGACAGATGGCAAGCATGGAGAAATTCATATTGCAAAGCATATTTGTAGATTAGTTGTAAAGATTTTGGAAGATCTAAAGAATCAGTTGAAGATAAAGCATATCTCCAACTCCCATGCAGAAAGACACATGGCATCCATGCTTCACTTCCTAAGAAACATGGTAGCCATGCTTCTCTTACAAAGTGAAAAAAAGGAGAAGGAGAAGAACGTAAGGGCTATAAAAGCCCATACACACAAATGAAGAGGAGGATCATCAAGGAAGGAGAAAGCAAAGTCTCTTGGCTTCTCTGTTTCTTTCCATATCTTGCTTCTTCTTCCCTTCTTCCTTTCCTTCTCCTATTCCATCCCACCATCTCTTGATACCATATCCCTTATACCTTTCCATATTAGTGTTATTGTTGCTACATGCAACTCATTGCTTGGTGTTAGTATTGTTACCTATAATTAGTTGCTATTGGATGCTTGTTTTTGTTGCTGTTATTAGTCATTATTGGATGGTGTTGTTGTCTGCAAGCTATCGATAGATGCATCTCTCTCCATTGAGATGCACATAGATGGGTCGGAGGGTTTTGAGGGATTGAAAAACCAGCAGACATCAATTTTCTCTCTCTCTCTCTTCTCCTATTTTCCTTAGGGAAATAGTTAGCAACAACAGAGCTATGTGGATGATGGTCAACAATCTTAACAAGAAGCCAAGAGGTAGTAGTTTTCTTTTTCCTTTTGGTGATAGACCTGTGATGGTGGCAGACATAGGATTGGAGATAGAAACATGTCTATTGACATGTGATAATGAAATTTTGTGGCTCATTTTTTCTCTCTCTATTGTGGTGTTGCAACAGCAGACAACAACAGTTGCAGGTGTAGGTTCTATAGTTCCATTCTATTTTTGGTAGGTGGTACATCTACAACAGGGTTCCTCAAATAGGAATAAATTTTCCTCTCTTGTGCTAGTGATGGGGCACATGTGTTAGAGACATGTTAGTGGGCCCCTTCATCCAGCCTCTTCTCTCTCTCTCTCTTCCTCATTTGGTAGCTATAGGTAGTGTTGGTTGTGGTAGCATCTGCAACAAATCAACGATGAACGACAACAGTAGCCGGGAAGTAGGAAAAATTTATTTTTGTTACCTTTTGTATTCTTGAATTCGAGACACTCATTCCAATTAAAATTTTCATTTTTTCACTATTTTCAATAGGCCACGTAGCCCTCGCCAGCTGAAACTATTCTTGGGTTTCAATACCCATACAGGAGGCACCCTAGGCAATAGTTTACTCAAATGAGTTTTCTTCTCTGGTGTTGGTGCATCCAAAATTTATGCATCAACACATTTTTGGTGCTAGAAAGAGAGTCTTTCTCTCACCTTTTTTTTATTAGCTCTTCTTGCCATTTTCTTATGGTTATTTCATTTTCCCATCCTATCTTGGAACCTATTGAATCTTTTTAAAAAACCTTTGTCTTTAGACACTTATTTTTTTCTTTTTTTTATGCTTCCCATTTTTTGAAAATTGTTGTTACCGAAACCCTTTTTTTATAACCCTTGTTTCCTAGTTCTATTTTGAATTTCTAATTTTGGTGGTCCTTACCTAAGTTATAACTTGGGTGAGGTGGTTTTATTATTCAATTTAAAATTTATTTTTCTAAAATTTTTCTTTTAAGATTTCATGGTTTTTGTTGCTCCTTACACTTGCATGTAATTTGTTGTTTGGAGGCTAAGTGTTGTGGCCAACCTTGGCCATTCTATCACATGGGGCAATGATCATCAAAAATCTCCTGTAAAATCATATACCATTTTACCAAGTAATGTTGACATGTGGAAAGGTGGACTGACATGTGAGAAGATGAACCGATGTGTAGGAAGGTGAACCGACATGCGGGAAGGTGGACTAACCTATGAGGAGGGGAAATGTTACTAGTAGGCAAATATAAAGTAGAGGATTGCAAAAAAAAGAATGGTTGATTTTCCTGGGGGGGGGGGGGGGGGTAGGGGAGTAAGGGCCTCCTTAACAAATGAAGCTCTCTTCCTGAATAGTTGTGTCTCACTCCATTGAGGTGCACATAAATGGGTAGTAGGGTCTTGAGGCACTAAAAAACCAATGGACGGTGATTTTCTCTTTTTTTCTTCTCCTGTCTTTCTTGGGGTGATAGTTAGTAATGACAAAGCTATGTGGATGATAGTCAACAATCTCAATAGAAAATCAAGAGGTAATGATTTTCTTTTTCCTTTTTGCAATAGACCCATGACGATGGAAAACATAGGATTGGAGATAGCAATGCATCTATTGGCACATGATAATGAGATTTGACAACTCGTTTTTTTTCTCTCTCTACTGCAATGTTGTAGTAGTAGATAGTATTCGTTGTAGGTGCAAGTTCTACTGTTCTATTCTATGTTTGGTAGGTGGTACATCCATGGTAGGGTTCTTCAAACAAGGAAAAATTCTCCTTTCTCATGTTGGTGATGGGGCACATTCTATCTATGCGTTAGAGATGTGTCAGTGGGTCCCTTTATCCAACCTCTTCTCTCTCTCTCTCTCTCTCTCTCTCTCTCTCTCTCTCTCTCTCTCTCTCTCATTTGATGCCTATAGGCAGTGTTGACTGTGGCAGTGTCTGCAATGAATCAGTGATGAATGGTGATAGTAGCTGGGAGGTAAGGAAAATTTATTTTTGTTACCTTTTGTATTCTTGAATTCAAAACACTCATTCCAATTAAAATTTCTATTTTTTTACTATTTTCAAAAGGCCACATAGCCCATTCTAGTTGAGACTATTTTTGAGTTTCAGTACCCATATGAGAGGCACCCTAGGTAATAGTCTCCTTAAATGAGTTTTTCCTCCTAGTGTTGATGTGTCTAAAATTTATGCATCAACACTTACATGCTTCATAGTCAAATTCCCAATGCTTTTCAAATTTGGAAATGTCATGATAAAATTGATGTATCCTTCTTAGTTTTTAACATTTACATATCCAAGCCTAAAATGCCATTTTAATAGTTGATCTTAATTGGCTGATAGATATAAAAATTTAATATAATGATCCACTAATTTAAATATACTGTTGCAAGGTACATCATGGACCAATATCTCACTATCATAGTGTATAGTAAGATATGGATTACCATGCCTTTTTTTTACACTAAATTTACTATATAAACCTTCATTACCAAGTTAATATATGAAAAATAGAGTCATGATGAACTTAGTATTGTAATAAACATCTTTTAAACTTAGATATGAAACCTTCATGGCTCCACATTTAGTAATTTTTAGTAAGTGACCATCCCCAATCCTTGCAAAATGAGTTCTTATTTCATGTATTAAATAACAATTTAGGACTTTATGCTTGGAAACTTAGAAAATAAATTTTTTAGATTATCATCTATCTTACTATTTTGTATCAGTGTTGATCAGTGGCGAGGTACCCCTACACTCAACCATACAAATATGAGTGTGTATGCACGATCCGGTCAAACTTCATGGATGGACTAGTTGTGGCACATAGATAGTTATACATTGATCGTAGTTTGTTGTCTTCCCACTTGGACTAGTAATAGCTTTGTCACGTATGGTTTAGTCCAAAGTGAGGTATATGATGTTGTCCTAATTCTATGTTACTCTTGATGACAAAAAAATAAATTGATTAAACTAATAATGGAAGAAAAACCTAAATTATCCTATGGCGATGGTATCCATCCTTAACCATATATACACGTCTTGGACTTTGTGGGATTACTACTGGGCATGCCAAGTATTGCACTTAAATGCTCATGATTAAGGCATACACATTCCGCTTAATGATAAGTAAATAACAATAAATCGAAGTGTTAACTAAAGAAGGCATTAAATGATTAAAACAACAAAAATTAATCTAAGTGAATGCTGCAATGATAAAAGTAATCTCGATCTTTATTGCCATGCATGCACATGTCCAAGTATGTCATACTCGAACAAAGGTGTCATGCAATTACAAACGTTACATTGCGGGCATGCAATGGGAATAACTAGCTTAAAAGAAAGAAATTGAAAACTGAAAACTAAACTGCCAAAAGAACTAGAAAGAAAAGAATTTCCCTAAAAAATCCTCAACTATGTGCCTAAGTGCTGTATTTATAGGGTAACACATGAATCACGATGTTGCGTATATGATATTGTATCGAGGTTGCGATATTGCGTACTCAATATCAGGGCTTGGCAAACTGCGATTCATCAGGTGTGTTGTTTAGGGACCTAGACTTAGTGCTAAACTTTGGAAAGGTACTAAAAAAGTGCAAGACATTTTTCTTCCTAATGAGTTAAAGGTGAAGATGTGAATACCTTTGTGACATCCTGCTCCTGGATGTCATGGAAAATGTCACATATATGTTATATTTAACATTATGCGTAAGAGGACAGTATACCGAATGTCAATTATATGTAACATTCGACATTATGCGTAAAGGAAATAATAGTGAAAATGTAGAAAGAGAAAGAGAAAGAAAAGAATGTTTCATTGATATAGAATAGCATATTTGGATCATGCTCTAAGAGTGTTCCTTGGGATTTTCTTCCTTTGGCATCTATCCCTTAGAGGCAATCGAGCACTACTAGCACAGTTAGGCCTACAACTAGCTAGAAGGGATGGCCAGTCCTTTTCCTATTCTACTTCACCTAGCTTCTATGACTTTCTTATACTAGCTCCACCACTCCATGCCTAGCTCGACCTTTAAGCCTAGGTATAAATGCCTTAGGTCAAACCGCCAAAGGTCACCTCAAGAGACATATCCATTATTACAATGCACCCTTTCAAGTCTCAATTACAACTACCATTTCAAGTCTTGTTATGATAACAATAACACTTGTTATGAAGAGGCACTACCTTCGTTATGCAGCAACATCATTTGGAAATGGGGACGTTATAACCTTAATGTTATTATGTAAATATAATTTATTACCTTTAGCAATTAAGCCTTTAAAGCCAATTCATTACATATTCTCATAGGTTGCATATTTCAAGACAAGAAAAATTTTCTAAAGTAATACTTGAGGATTCATAAGATTATGGCTAAAATTTTCAAGTAATGTAGTGGTTGAGAAAATGAAATATCTATTAGGAAGACGTACAACAAAATCATAAGCATATTCCCCAACTGGTCAAGTAGAAGGTTTTAACATAGATGTGGTCTAATGTATAAGGCAAGAAACAATTTTGTTTACATCACATAAACTAGATGCAGAAGCTTACTATCTTTCAATTAATATTCCAATCAAGTATGCATCATTTTAGAATTGAAAGTGGAGGATAGATTCAAGTCCCATGAGGAGAATGCATTGGTAAATTGTGGAGGTTAGGAGTTCTTAAAAATGAGTTATATGTGTTTATTTTTTGTTTTGTGACTATCTATTAAAGATAGCATTATAATATTACACCAAAAAAACTTGTATGATTTGTTTTTGTTGCTCCCATTAATGTTGAGTCAATTTCTATAGTGTATCTTTATTTTTCATGAAAATATAATATGTCCAATAGATCTTCAGATGTAATAAAGCTTCAATTTTATAATTTCTATATTAATTACATATTAAATTATTTGTCATGCATAACCTGAATTGATTTCAACCTTATATTACCATCTGATGAGTCTTGATATCGGACCCTCGATATCGGGCCCTTGATATCAGATATGCGATGCTAGAGATGCCAAAGCAATATCAGATAGGCAATGTCAGAACCTATCTCATTTCCTTTAAATAGGAGATAGGGGCACTTGGTCTAGCATTAGTTTTTCAATCCCTTAGCTAAATTCTTGCAGTTTTTCTATTCCAGAGTTAGAATTATTTCCGAGTGCTCACAGTAGGAGTCATAAAGTGAATGGATCTTTATTCGAGCATTTTGTAGCTGAGCACACCTTGTGTTCAGAAATAAAGACAAACTTTGTGATAAACCTTGCAACATTCAGAATTACTTAATTATTACATTTCATATTATTTACTATTATTTGATATTTTCAATAGTTACTTAATTTTATTTCATTGAATTGTTATTGATCAATTATCAATGAATTATCACACTCAGCACGACCACTTCGAGCATACGTGGAACACTTGGTAACTTAGTAACGACTAGCGTTTGGTAATCCCAGCAGTGTTACACTAGTTCAGGATGTGTTTGGAGAGTGGAAACGAATGCTGGTGTTAGGATTTGATTCACATTAGAGTTATAAAAACCCATTAGTTAATCAAATATTTTCATTGCACATACTTAGGAGACAAAGTTAGAAAATATAAAAAACATAAAAATCATATATCTCGAGTTTACTTAACCATACAATTGTGCCTTATAAGTAAGCTTGGGAAGACAACTGATGAGTCATCATTTCGACGACTATGATATCACATTTGCAATATTGTAGCCTGTCTCCTCATTTATAAATAGGAGGTAGATAGATCAGTTAGGAATAAGAAGGAAGTAGTTAGTTAGTTTTTAGTGTTTCCATTTCTTTCTCTCAACTCTTTTCCTCCCAGTGTATGCCTGCAGTGTGGTGATTGTAATTGTATGGCATCCTTATTCGAGTGTGACGTACTTGGACATGCACATGACTAGAAATAAAGATTGAGATTACTTCATCATTGCAGCATTTATTTAGTTTAATTATTTATTTAATTGTCATTTACTACTTTCTTAGTTAATCTCTCTCACCCTTAAACTCTTGTTAAACGTGGAATGAGTATGACTTGATTATGAGCATTTAAGTGTGACTACTTGGTAATCTAGTAGCGTACCTAGGATCTACGCTTGGTAATCCTAGTGGTAGTCATGCATGAAGTCCAAGATGTGTATGGATAATCGAGTAACGGATGCTCATCACACTTAGGCTAGTTTAGATTCTCTCACCCTCTCTCTCCTAGATTAGTGAATATTACTTTCCATTGCCTTCAAGAGTAGCGTTAAATTAGAAACCACATCATACACCTCACTCTGGACTAAACCATATGTGATAAAGATAATACTAGTCCAAGTGGGAAGACAGCAAACTGTGACCTAAGGCTAACTGTCTAGATGCCACAACTAGTTCGTCTACGGAGTTCGACTGAATCGTGCATGTAACGCTCATATTCGTATGGTTGAGTGTAGGGGTACCTCGTCACTCATCATTAGCACCGTTGCCGAGGATGGTGCTAGTTATCTAGATTAGTTATATCATATAAGGTCGTTGTATAAGGACTTAACGATATATCTTTTAGAAAGAAATAATTATAAAAAGTCACATATAAATTCACACATAATTTCACAACCATGCCTCTCCTATAAGACTACGATAATGCCACACCTAGTGAGGAAGTTCATTTGAGAACCAACGAACTATATGATAATGAGGATTGGAGTACGCAACCCGAGGTGGGGTTTTCTTATAAACATAAAAAAAAACAACATCATCCCAACGCATGAAAGCATAACTTACTTGATGATGATGAACCCCTACTGGCCACTACAAGCTTAGCGCAAATACAAGAGGCTGTTCGAATCTCCCGTAGGCATCGTAAAGAGAGTCATCTACCTAGGCTCGATTTAAACAACTTCCCTAATTTTTTAGGAGGCTATGACTTAGATCCACATCAACATTTACAAGCCTTCTATGATGCCTGTACATGGAACAACATTGATAATGATTGGAAAAAAATTAAGCTATTTCTTATGATACTCGTTGGCCAAGAAAAAGTATGGTATAGATCATTAAAACCAAATTCAATATGATGTTGATCAACAATAGTAGAACTCTTCAATGAAAAATATCAAACCTATGCAAGAGTGTCGACCTTGAGGAAACAAATCCAAGGATGGAAAAAGGCACAACATGAACCCTTGGACATGGCCTTAGAAAGATATTATGCACTGTTAAACAACTGTCCAAGCCATGAGTTCTTTGAGGAAAGGCTAATGTACCATATCATTGATGGGCTTCGTGATGCAACAAGAGAAACCCTAGGGATGTATGCCCAAGGTCAACTATACGAACTACGAACCCATCAAGTCCAAAAGCTTATTAAGCGGGTAGCAAAAGAAGAAGGAGAAATAGCTAGATGGGAGAGTGTTGAGAAACATCAATGGGACCAAAATCTCAACTTAATAAAGGTCCATGATCATAAAAAGGAGAAATCAACCTATCACAAGGAGAAAGAATCATCTTTGCCAATACAAAAATCACTGGAATAAGTCGAGGCAAAGATTAATAAGATGTTGGAATGGACGTATAAAAAGTGTGGAGAATTTATTGATATTATTGGAGATAGAGTTTTGACAACCCAAGAAGCAGGACAAAACATTAGACAATCGAAAAGAAGGGATAAGGAAAATAAGAGCTCAACTGTCAATCACACATATGAATGCAAGATTTGCCTGTACGATCACCCCAAGGGCCAATTCCCAATCTTGTTACATTTATATAAGCATTGGGAAAACACGTTACATCCAGAGTTCATACAGAGTTATTGTGTTCAATCATAGTGGCAACAATCCCAGTCATGGGGAAAGCCATCCCTAAATTGGAGACACCCTTCATATCATCCGAATCCAAATGATTATCTAGTTCAACATCCTGTTTCCCCAACTGGGTCAACATACTCTATCTCACCACATTACCATTCTCCTCAATACTATCAACCCATGTCCTCAACATAACCATCGCCTTGTGCACCTTGTACTCCTCATAATTTTCAACATTCTCATCATTTCCCTCCTTCTACATCACCACCAACTATTCCTAAGGTTTCTGCACCATAGCAACAACCACCAAACATTACTTGTGTTAATATTGCCAACAACAATGAGAGACCTCAGCAACATTGAAGGCATCCCTTCTTTAGAAATGATCCTAGGAAGGGACAACACAATTCCGAGGCCATTGCATCCTCCAACTTAGCACAAGTCCAACCCTATGGTGCACCCTTATCTTCGAACCCAACGCCTCATGGTACTTCATCAGGGTCACTAATCAACACTCCAACAAACATATGGCCCAATGAACATAGGCATGGAAGGCAACATCCCGATCCTTGCATACCATCTTACGGTCCTAAATATCATAGTGGGTTAACTCATTATTTGGGAACTACATCGTATAAATTGCCTTACTATGCTTACTTTAATTAGGTGTGTGAACCCTGATGGGGTAAGTATGGCCAAGTTCCAATATTTTCAACATGCAAGGATCCTCATCTTTCATTTATTAATCCTTGCCATGCTCAACCGTTTAGTTATGGGGGATATCCCCCATTCTAAATAACAAGAAGGGTTAAGAAATATTTTTCATTTTCTTTGATTTTTACAACTTTTTGTTTTCTAGTTTTTCATTTTTCAATTTCTTGTTTTATCTTTTTATCTTTTTACATTTTTATAAGTAATCTCGTCTATGAATAAAACACTCATGTGGATCATTGGTTGAGGTTTGTTCTATGTTATCGAGTCTCAAGTGATCAATTATTTGGACAGTAAGCCCATTACACCCACTCATCCATTCTACAAATAAGAGGTTCTGTTTGAGGGTACAGTGATATCTTTTACATTCTTAAGACTTAAAATTAAATTTGTGTTCATTGTACCCAAAATGAAGAAGGATGGATCAAGAGGGAATGATTAGGGTGTGACATCAAGGAGACTTGTGGATTCTCTTTGGTGACCTCTGTGGGAGTTATCATGCAA
>MNCI01035680.1:131998-144752 GCA_015680685.1 Gnetum montanum
AGTGTGACACCCTTTCTTTTCCACCTATATCTCGCTCACTGGTACTCTGATTTTAATTCCATCTGAACCTTCTTGAACTTGGAGTGTTTAGCTTAGTCGTGGAGGAGGGACACCTACTGAATAGCACCTAACTTTTTTGAAAGTTATCATCACCCAAAGGACATTACCTAGGGTAATTAGCTATAACACTTAGAATAATTGTGCCAAAAAATCATTTAATCCCTAGGTATACTAGGAAATTAAATTTGGAAACCACCGAAGAAAAGAGAACTCAACATTATAATCTTTCAGGGACATGTTCTTCCAATAATAAACATCACATGAAGATAAAATAAATTAATCAATTTAGGCAAGTAGTAAGGTATAACTTAACTTTAAAGACAACCTTACTAATGCTTGGCCCCATGTGATTACAGATGGCCCCGAAACATGGACAACAGGAAGGTTTTGCTCAAGGTGGAAGCAAACAACCTAGGAGATGTGGAAGAAAAGATCCTGCCAGACAACATGTAGAACAAGAGGAACAATCATTTAGCATTCATCAAGAGCACCCTCCTATTGTACAGTTTGGGCAGGCAGAAGGAGGAGCTGTTGCAATGCCTGAACAGGGACAACATCTCATGTTGCCCCAAGATTGTGTTCAGGCCATCCACGAAAAGTCCACATTCGCTGTAGTAATTGTGGAATTAAACTTTGAATTTTTTGCAGAGTTTGCTCCTGAGGCTATTAGGGATCACCTCAAAGGGTCTCCCTTATGGCCTACCCTCTTTGAAAGCAGTGCCTGGTACCTAAAGGAGATGTACTAATTCTGGCACAATAGGGAACAAGGCACCACCATCAATATTTGTGGTGTGACAGTCGATTTCTTCGCGTAAGCCATTTCGGAAGTATTAAACCTTCCAAATACAGGGCCCAAGGTTGCTCAGTTATCCACCCATTCTAACCCAGATGTGTGACAAGATTGGCTGGAAAGGGCATATGGAAGAGATAAGACATTTGGTGAGTTGATGACGGAAGAGAGGATCTACTTCAAAATTGGAACATATCACCTCTTCCCCACAAAGGGCTTAAAAAGAATATCAACATATGTGGCAAGAGGATGTGCAGTACTGATGGGAAAGATTAATGCTAACCTTCCCCATATATATTTAACGAAGATCTTGAGGTGGTTCGAGGAACGAAAGATAGGGAAGATGGTGTTGCCCTTCCCTTGTCTTATCAGAAGGCTTTGTCGACGTGCTAGTATTAGGGGGTACACCAATGATGTCCTCAGAAAAGCCCAAAATGCTTCTTATGCTGAACTGTTAAAGCCACTAGCCACAAGGAAAATTACTGGTGAGACGCTGGGACTAGAAGAAGAAGAAGAACAAACGGCTAGACCAACTGCAACTCAACTTGCAGGACCTAGCCAACCTCCAAGTACAGGACCCAACCAACAACAGAAAGTAGGGCCTAGCATAGGCCAGGATTACCCATCGCCATCGCAAGACTACAAACCATCGATGAGCCATCTCAGGGCCATCGTTGAGACAATTAGTTGGGGAAGTCGTGATGATGCAAATCTCTTCCACGTCATTGATGATGCCATACAACCCACAGTTTCTTTGGATCGCACAAGGGGTGAAGTGTCTTTTCACATAGGAGAAGGAAAAAGTACTTGGTCACAACAGATCTCAGGAAACACAGCATCTTTCCAGGTGCAATTAGAAACTGGTGAAGGGGCCACTGTGGTGGTCATGCAGCATCAGGATGCCACAGGAGCTACAGAAGTGGTCATAGACCACATCAAAGAATCGTTCAATGTACTTGTTGTGCCACTGGAAGATCTCACAAGAGCATAGGATGCTCAAACTTTGGCCGAAACCTCAATGACTCTTGCCGAACATGAGGATGCACTTGATTGATTGCTCCAAACAAGACAAGTAATGACGTCCCTATTTGACATCCCTCAGGATGTTATGGTAATTCAGTTAGACCTCATTTTCATGAAGGGGAAGTTGGTCTTAACAGAAGTGAGAGCCGAGCATGCTGAAGCAGAGGTGCAGAAATTACAAGAGTAGCTCATGACCCTACAAGCAGCACAACGGGATCCTTTGCAATTTGTTCCCGCAGACCAGCTTGACAACTTCAGAACTGAGCAACTAACCAAGCTACTAATGGAGAATAAAAAGGTGGCTGAAGAAAAAGAGAAGGCTGTTTGGGATGCCTTTGCAGCATAGGCACAAACTCATGCGCATCTCAAGGTACTCAATGCCTTATAGGAGAAAAATAAATAGCTTGTTGCCAACAACCTTCGATTGACCTCTGTGGAGAAGAAAAAGAATGTTCTCGAGGAACACTTTCATCAGTTGTGAGAACAATTCATCTAGGTCAACCAAGACATGAGCTTTTTAGCCAAGGAGAATTGAATCCTCTCAATGGAGGAGGTACGCACAATTCATCAAAAGACAGCCATCAAGATAAGCACATGGCAAAATGAGGTCAAACAGCATGAAAAGCTAAAGAAGCACTTCCGAGACCAGGTGGGGATGTACAAATAGTTCCTTGAGAAGGAGATCCATATGGCCAAGGCCCACATCTATGCTATTAGTGCTCAACACACTGACTGGTGGGCCATATTGGACACATATGTCTTTGCCCACTAGGCGGAAGTTAGGAATTGGGACCTACAGATTCAGGATCTAATAAAATACATGGAGTTGGAAAACTTACAGTATGCCAACCTTGCCATGTTAATAGCAGGGTGCTTGAGGACAGAGCTCGAACAACGGGTAGCTACCACCTATAGCAAATATGAAGCAGAATTTGCTGAATGCAATAAGTTGTTGGAAAAACTGGAGATCGCAAATTCTGAACTTGAGGTGGTGAAAGCAAGCTACCAAGGATAAAAAGTTATTGCAATGGATTTGGCTCGATGACTTGCAGATTTCCAAGAATACCAAGATAAAGCCAGAGCTTACGAAGAGGAACGACGGGTATTCGTGGCTTGATATGTCAAGGCCTATCAAATGTTTCTGCAACTACCCTGTTTGTGGGAAGTGCCAACTTTGTCAAACATCAGAACATTAGCATGAATGGCATAGGATACCCGAATCGAAGAGGAGAAGCTCCAAGCCATACTCCAACGCCATCAAGTCTCAAAACCTGGAGCACAAAACAAAGGGAAAGCACCTATGGAGGAGCCACCACCACCAGGAACTACATGAGTTCTACAAATTTTGTAATTGTAGTACATTCTTTGTGTTGTGTCTCAATTTTGTTTTCATTCCACACTACGGCATAAACCCATTTTCACCATCCAATAATCCCATACCTATCCACTGTGTAATCACTATAACTCAAGGATGAGTTTTCATTCAGTCGTGGGGGTATGATGAGTCGTTATTTGGACAACCGCGATATCGTGTACTTGATATCGCATACGCAATATCGCAGCCTGTCTCCTCATCTATAAATAGGAGGTAGACAGATCAATTAGGAATAAAAAGGAAGTAGTTAGTTAGTTTTTAGTGTTTCCATTTCTTTTTCTCAACTCTTTTTCTCCCAGTGTATGCCTGTAGTGTGGTGATTGTAATTGTATGGCATCCTTAATCGAGTGTGATGTACTTGGACATGCACATGATCGGAAATAAAGATCGAGATTACTTCATCATTGCAGCATTCACTTAGTTTAATTATTTATTTAATTATTATTTACTGCTTTCTTAGTTAATCTCTCTCACCTATAAACTCTTGTTAAATGTGGAATGAGTACGACTTGATTATAAGCATTTAAGTGTGACTACTTGGTAATCCAGTAGTGTACCTAGGATCTGTGCTTGGTAATCCCAGTGGTAGTCATGCATGAAGTCCAAGATGTGTACGAATAATCGAGGAACAGATGCTCATCGCACTTCGGCTAGTTTAGATTCTCTCACCCTCTCTCTCCTAGATTAGTGAATATTACTTTCCGTTACCTTCAAGAGTAGCATTAGATTAGAAACCACATCATACACTTCACTCTGGACTAAACTATACGTGACAAAGATAATACTAGTCCAGGTGGAAAGACAACGAACTGCAATCTAAGGCTAACTGTCTAGATGCCACAACTAGTTCGTTTCGGAGTTCGACTGGATCGTGCATGTAACGCTCATCAACAACGATTGAGTGTAGGGGTACCTCGCCACTCACCAACAATGATTGCATAACTCATCCTTGTTCTGGGTAGCCGCTCATCACCATAGAAATGACTTTAAAAAAACATCACACATCTGGATTATTGGAGAGGGTAAAATTCCCACGGATATTAAAGACTATGTATAATCTCAGGGGAGAAACTTATCCCGGGTTAGGCTTTGTGAGAATAGTGATAGTTTAATGACTACCTAAAAGTTACTAGCCCTTAGCCACAAGGTACGTGACGTTGCTTTATTCATGAGAAGGGATTGGAATGGGCTGGAACAGCATTTTGTGAATTTGATCTTTGACGCTTCCATTGCAGAGAGAGAAGCCATCGTCATGACGATACATGAAGTGAAGGGTTCGAGTGATTTCCAAGGCCAACCTCATTGCTTTCATGTTGGACCACTCCTGCTCTCCTTCTTGTGCCGGTTTCAGATAGAGCTCGTTTACTTTTCTTATGCACTCCATCGTCATCTGTCTCAATCTGCACGTGGCTTCTTCCCTGTTGATTCCCTCATCTTTCATCAAACACTCTGTCGCCGATACTGCTCCACTCTTCTCCTCTCTTGACTATCAAAACTCAAAAAATGAGCCACAAACATTAACATCATCATGCATCAAACATTAGAGGAGGATTATTATTATTATAATTCTGTGGAGACATGAATAATCAAAATGACGGCCACCTCAAAATCATGGATATCATTGTGTATCCTTGCTCCAGCTGCACACCATCTTGGCAATTCTGGGATTTCATGATCGTCTTTACTGTTACATGGCACATCATGTTCACAGCCGAGAAGGAAGCTGCCAATGCTGAAGAGCGGATACAAGCCAATGCTCACATTTCCATTGTTCAAGTATTCCTCCCATCCCGGCAACTGGCCCCTTTGCACCCATTCCGCCTCTTTCAGAAATGCCTCTGCTTGACTTGCCCACTTGGATTTTGAAAAAAAATAATAATAAATTTACATTTACACCTGGTTAATTAATTATCAGAATGTAATTCAAAATTCTACACGTTTACGGAAAGAATGTCAAGTATTTACTCTGGTTTTCAGCAAAGGCTGAGCGTCAGGGCCGCCTTGTATGGCGTGGTTGCATTGCTGGATCAGTTGCTTGTAACTCTCCATAACGAAGTTGAAGCATACTTTTATGGCTTTCGGCAGCGTAACAATGTCCAGAGCTGATGAATTCCATCTGCACATTGTAACACCGGCTGCTAAGAACGCAAAATCGAATTAAAATCGAAGGTCTAATTATCCTTTTAAAAAAAATTCTCGGAATATTGCTCCGCGGATTTTATGTAAAGAATTGAAGAAAGGGATTTGATTTCGTCGCTAATAAATCGGAAATTCAATCCACCGTCTTAAAACTAGTGTAGCCTCGGAGCTACCAATGAATTAGGTATTGGAAGGGGATTTGACAGTCAGTTTGGAAGTTAATAAAAATGTTTAATTTACCTGGTGAAGGCTTGAGTGACAAGAGCAGCTTCGTCAAGGGTTGCATAAGTGTCATAGATGTCGTCTATGACAAACAGAACCTCGGTGGCCTTGGCCACGGCCATTCTAACTTGCGAGAACTCTTCTTCAAACATTCCAGAGGCTACCAGAATGTACGATTCCACAGGTCTGTGCCTGAATATGCTTAAGTTCGACACCTCTGTTTCATTCCACCGTCTGTATGCATGCTCCAACAAAATCATTTGTTATAAACCTCAGCCTCTAATATTTGCAGGTAAACATAATCTTTTGAGGAAAATTGAAAATGAGAAAGAGTGCGATAACATGTTCAGTACGTCACTGCTTCGGTTTGAACTCGATGAGGTTCGCCGTAGAAGCATGAAACTGTAGTACCTGCTATCATTTCATTTTTCTTTTAAAAAATTTTAATGCAGGGTTTGACCTCTGTTTTGTACGATGTAGCAGCTTTTTGAAAGGGCTTGGTCAGTCAGGAACGGTATTAGCAGTAGCAAGCAGGGGTTTGAACTCTGATCCATTAGGCATATGAGGAAGATTAGCAATATGAGGAAGCACCATGTAGCTGAATGAGATAAAATGTGAAAATGGTAATTAGGTAATAACAAATTAAGAACACTTTATATATGAGAGCGGTGGTTTTCTAACGTTTAGAGAAAACTGAGGGAATAATCTGGAGAAAATAAAAACACCACACATTATGAACATAATTTATATATTTTAAAAAAATTTAAAATAAAGATAATGGAAACTAGAAATTCTTATTATGTCTAAGAAATAAAGGATTTGTTGGACAGTTACAAAGTCTTAACATGGTTTTGAAGAAAGTTGAAAACATCATTGATAATAAAAAATATAATAATAATAATGATACCAAATCACTAAGAATATTATACTACAATGAAACTTACTTGAAGAGAAGTTTGATCTCGGATTGCTGGTGTGATTGGATGATATTATAATCAAGAATGGCAAGTTCTAGCATTAAACGGTTGAGATATGAGGAGGAAAACCATAGTGTGTTAGCACGGTTGAGATATGAGGAGGAAAATCATAGTGTGTTAGCACAATACATGTCAATGTAACTGCAGGCTTCCCATCTTGGAGGGCAGGCATACCAAGGATATTCCATTACATGCCTTACCTGCAAATTACCATACCATTCCCTAAGTAATGTTTAATATAATATAGTAATTTGTTAAATTTTTAGGCGTTGATTGAAAATGCTTATCTATACAGAAAACTTCATTTAAGTTCCATACTTCATGGTACATTTTTTTGGCTACATATGCAACAATAACAATACATGGATCTATAGAATTTAACTATTATATAAAATATAAATTATTCATCTTAATGTAAAGATAGGTAAGGGCTTGCATCATGCATCCATCAGCAGGTAGGGTGGAAATGAGCATAAGGAGGAAGATGAGAGAAATCCATCCAATGTGTTGGATACGAAGGCTTCTACTTGTTCAAGAATGGATTCCCCAGGGAACTGAATTCTAGATGCCTTTAAAAGGCTCAATGCTGTCTTTATGAATTCCTCTCCAAATGTCTCCTGTTTCTTGTCTCCTTCAAATATCATTTTCCAGTTTTCCAAAGCATCTGCTTTCACATTGTCATTACATTCATTATCAATTGTTAATTCTTACCTTGAACAGTGTAATCCCTGCCGTTGGAATTGTGGGCAAAACCTGTTTATTTTTAAAAACTTTTTTAATGAAATTACAGAAGACTAACCAGGAGATATGTCGGGGAAACGATGAAGTCTCAGCATCCGGAATGCCAAGGCAGTTGCTGCTATGCTGAGTTTGGGGCCCTCTTCCGTTTGGCACTCCTTCCATATACTGCAAATACAATAGTAATAATATCATTCACAGATCCCAATTAAATCGATTAACTCATGACAAATTACGGGGAGTAACAGCAAGATGGGTGAAATGCATGGCTTTAGAAAACAGACGTGTAAGCAGAGTCCAGCAAGTGCATGATTTCCAGTTGGAAGTGCCGAAATATGCCGAGAGACTCGACACAGTCTACCACAGAAAGACATGCCACAAGATGACCCTCTCTTGACTGAAACTTCTGGTTCAATACTTCGTAACTCAGGCATTCTTTGATTCTCCATACCAGAAAATTAGCGCGTTCTGCGTATGCTCCACCCTGCAGAGAACTCAACATTAATTAACTGACCCACTACAAACCTAAAATCAGCCAAGTAAGAAAATATAAGAATGTGACAAACAATAGATCTTCGGTAGAATTAGTTTTGTGGGCAGCATTTATTACAGCAAAGGGAGACTGCAAGGACTGAATGTAAGAATCCTTCCACACATTGGGCTGGTGCTGCTGCTCACGCTTCCTCTGCTCAATTTTATTATTATCGTAGAAATGAATGTAATCCATATCCTCTAAATGTAATTCTGAGGCAGTATCATGATCCAGCTTCTCAGCATATTTCAGGACACTCACTCTTTTCTTGCTGTTTTGAGGAGTGGTCCTTGCTTTAACCAGTTTGTTGCACATGGATTGTAGTTCAACATTAGTGCCCTTCTGGCCACTTCTGAACGGAACCTTTCTTTCCAGGAAAAATTGATATGACACAACTTTGAGAGACTGGTAGGTGGAATACTCTGCAAATATAGCTTGCCTCATTATTTTCTGCAAAAGGCAAGAAAACTAAAAGGATTCCAGCCTAGCCTATGTCGCGATTCCAGATAAATTTTAAAACCGTTGGCGTCGGATTCGGGAGCAGAAGCGCATTAAATTCGCAATGGGTAAGTATTTCATAATTTCCAAGATTTGTACATAATTTCCAAGATTTGTACATATACATTGAAAAGGTGGCCTTGCCTTGCCTTGCCTCGTATTGTTCTTGTCTATTTAGTTCTTGGAATGTCTGCATTTTGCATTAAAATCTTACTTATCTTCTCCTGTTCTGAATCATACCAAAAATTTCATTTCATTGTTAAATGGCAAGCAAGCAATCAAGATTCATGGCATCGGCATGAGACGGACCGCAGAAAACAAGGGAGTACCAATGAATAAACAAACACAAGGAAATCACGAAAGGCCTACTATGGAAACCGAAGGCCGAAGGGGCAAGTATGGGTCATAGGGAAACCAAGTTTTGGACGGGTTGCATTTGCATGGATTCGGCTGCTTTTGGGAGCATCAAAGGTTCACGCGTGTTTATTGTTCATTGCTGGTTTTTGCTCTTTTTCTCCAATCTCGGCTGCAAAAAGAAAAAACAAAACAGGGTCATTGTTTATTGTTCATTGCTGGTTTTTGCTCTTTTTCTCCAATCTCGGCTGCAAAAAGAAAAAACAAAACAGGGTCATTATCATAGGGAGAAGTTTTGGCCGGGGCGTGCAAAGAAAAATTTGCATTTGCATAGATTCGCCTGCCTTTGGGAGCGTCATCGTCAAAGAAAAATTTGCATTTGCATAGATTCGCCTGCCTGTGTGAGTGTCATCGTCATAGGGAAATCAAGTTTTGGCCGGGGCGTGCCAGGAAAAATTTGCATTTGCATGGATTCGCCTGCCTTTGGGAGCGTCAAAGGTTCCCGCCATGACTCACATTCACGCGTGTTTATTGTTCATTGCTGGTTTTTGCTCTTTTTCTCCTATCTCGGCTGCAAAAAGAAAAACCAAAACAGCGTCATTGTCATGGGTCATGAGTCATAAACATGACGGATGGATCTTGTTCAACATTTTTAAAAATCTGTTTGTTTATAAAGCAACGAATCCCACCAGCACATGGCAATGGCCATATGCAAGCTCATGGTGCTCTGTTTTTACTTTCCCCTTCATCATTGACTAGTGCTGATTTTGCAGAAAGGTTTTAGATCATTGTAGGTGAGGTGAGTTACTGGGATGTGCCTAGTTTAGTTAAGCTGTGTCTTCTTATGATGCAGTCATCTTTAACGTGGCTGTACAGCACTACTCACAGTAGTCCCTATGGTGGTACCCACAAGTAGTGGTTGAACTAATACTAGTAGTGGTTGAACAAAAGTATTAGCAGACCTGATTTGTTATAACTTTGGTTGAGGGTTGAGGCTTAATTTTATTTTTGGAAATATTGGATTGAGTAACAAAAGGGTTTCATTTTATTGCTGTCATTTTGGTTGTTTCAAAAATTATATGTTTGGCTTCTGAGTAAGAAAATGGATTCAATGCTCTCCATACCTTTGCAAATTTTCTTGCTTCCGTTTAATGGTGATATTGCAATCTTTTGTGCAATTTTTAAGCATTAACAATATTTTGGATTTACATTGTACTTGTTCTATATTTTACAATGTATATTTATGATATATGAGATTTTATTTTTTAAAAAAACTAATATATTTAAATCTTGTCTATCACGTCCCCCAGCTACGAACCTGTCCCACTTTTTCTTGAGGCACACATACCTAAACATGCTCAGAATCACGAATCCTTGATTCCTTGCTTCACAAATCGGATTCTTTTGATGCATAGATTACAGCTATATTATTACAAACTTGGCTAATTAATGTCTACTGCACAAGAACTACGGCACCTATGCCTGTATATATTATACTCAATTGTTCGCAGTTTGAAGCAGCTTGCTTGCACAAGATTAAAGCGTGTCCACACAGTTGGATTGAACATCATTCACCACAGATTTGGAGATATCTCGACAGTCTCATTTTCGTCACATGCTTCGAGAGATTTGGAGAGTCTCATTTTCTTTACGTGTACATGAAATAAGAAAACTTAGCTGGCAGACTAGTTCACTTGCAGAATCTGGACTTTTTTTTTTTTAAAGATAATTTGTGGCTGGTAGTAAAATCCCTAGGATAGATATGACCCATTAATAAAAAGTATCACATGGCTACTTAACGGCCACACCTGGAAGCAATGGTTGTTATGCTAACACACACAAAACGATCTTTGGCCAAATGAAATGAAATAAACATTTATTATGCCAACACACAACATAAGGATTCCCAAGTTTAGTAGTAGTATGTCTAAGGTTCTAACATTGCCTATGCATTCCAAGATAATATCTTTATACTTTTATCTTAGATGCTAAAAGCATAAATGATTGGTGGTATCCAATGTTTTAAAGCTATTTTACTGTTGTTATTCCCCATAAGCCTATATTACTAAGGATTTCTCTAACATTTGAAAGTTCAACCATCTTTGAAGTTAATATTTCAATACCATAATTTTAACATAGAGGATAAGCATCATAATCATTTTATCCTTGTCCCATGCTATGATATGGGGTGATCACACTTAAATTTTGAATAAGTACAATTGTGTATATGGACACAACTATAATTAAAAAAAAACGTAATACCATAACACATTTATTTTGCTTTTAATCCTTCAAATATCTATTTTAAAATAAAGGATTGTCATCTCTTTAGGGAATTAGTGGTCTCTAAGATTTAAATGTTCTTTATCATTGTAACCTTGTTCTAATACAAAACGAGGGCAGCTACATGAGTTCTTTCACCATTCACCTTTATGAAAATCTATATCTTTGTTTATTTACAATTTTTCTCTCATGTCTTTTAGGTCTTCTAATTAGTGGCTTTCTTGGAGTAGCAAGTTCACTATTTGGAATTATCTAATACACTATTCCTATAACTTATTTGAAATAAAAGCAACTCAGTCTTCCTATAATGCATGTATTAGCATACACATTCACATTTCTATCATAGTTAATTGTTGTTTATATCTCTTTTATATTGTCTAACATTTAGCACCATATAAGATAGTAAGCCTAATAATTATTCTTTAAAATCTTAAATCTTCCATTAGTTTTAATAAGATTTTTTTATCTCATAGAATACTTCTAGTGCCTTTCTATTTTGATCATCCTACCTCAATTCTATTTTTTAAATATCTTTTTATCAATCTCATCCTTAGATTAAAACATTGATCCTGGGTCTTGGAACTAGAATTTGTTAACATCTACCCCAACATTAACTTAACTAGTGACATCTTACTTTGACCCATCAAAACAAAGTAAAAATAAAACCATCTATGTTCTTTATACCAAGAAAAAGGTTATAAATTGTGGTTTAAAAGAAGCCAACGTTGAATCTGTAAGAAAATGTCACTATATAGACAAAGTTTGAATGGTCCCGAAGTACTAAAGCACTTTTGTGGGTCTCTCTTACATAGCGTCTTCTGTGTTGATTCCTTCATCTTTCATGACATACTTCATCGCAAAACACTACATCCTTCTACTTCTTCCTCAATTGTCAAAACTGAAAGCAACCTTCAAAGATTCATCTAAAAGTTCATCATACCAGACTTGCTTCTTTATTACATTTTTAAAGCAAAAACTTATAAAATCATTTGGTTAGAATGGCAAGCTTTATTAATATGCGGTTGAGGTATGAGGATATAGCCACCCTTTATGGGCATAGAAGATATAGATGGAAATCCATCTTGAATAGACATCATGCCTCACTTGGTAACTATGAAGTGAGATTTCATGCATTAAATATGTTGTCATGGTCTATAATGTTGGACATCATTTTCAAGAGCCTCTAGCTTCTTCTGTATTTGTTGGATGAAAAAATCAGCAAACCCTACCTTGTACTAGCTTTCTTCTTAAACTCTTACTTCCTAGGCATTCCTAGAAAGTCATTTATTTTGTCCTAAGAGAAATGTAATAAAAGGTATGATACCATGCACTAAATCATGAGAAAATTTTTTATTTTAGCCAATAGGTCAACTACCATCCTTATCTAAGAGAATCCTATGTCACAAGAAAATAATTTTATGGTATAATGGTGAAGGGCACTCTTTTGGTTATGGTTTTCTCAATTGTCATAATAGCTGATGAGTGGCGAGGTACCCCTACACTCAACCATATGAAACAAGTGTAGCATGCACGATCTAGTCGAACTCCATAGACTAAATGCCTACACACCCCATGGAACACTTGGGGTTAATCATTTGTTGTCTTCCCAGACTTACTTGTAGTTGTCACGGTGTATGGTTAAGTAAGTCCGAGGTATATGATTTTTATAGTCTTTTAAATGTTTTTCTCCTATGCTATCAAGGTGAAGGGTTGAGAAACTAACTAACTCTAATTAAGGACTAAGTCTAAATTAACTAGCGTCA
>MNCI01035680.1:148730-202600 GCA_015680685.1 Gnetum montanum
GTCATCATCTGTGTCAGAGTCCACAACCACATCGAAGTTAGTGATTTTCCCCTTACCCTTGTTATGTGCAGGGCTTAAATCTCTCCACTTTTTCTTACCTTTTTCACTACTTTTTTCTCCCTTAGAGTCTTCTACAATTTTTAAGATAGTTTCAATTTTAGAGTCTAAAAAACTCCATACGTCATCTACCTTAGCCGCTATTTCGGTTGTGAGTTTTTGAAGTGGCAAGGTCTTTCTGTTCACCAACTCTTCGATTGGTGAGTCATCCTCTTCATCATAAAACTTCACTCCCTTCTTTCGAAGGGAGAGATCACGGTTGTACTCTTCCACACTTTCCCTTTTACGTAGCTCACCTTCTTCTTTTGCTACTTGTTCCAACAAGCTATGTACTTCATGGGCTCTAAGTTCTGAGAGTCTCCCTTGGGCGTAAGTCCCAAGGGTTCTTCTAGTTTCATGCCTTAGCCCATCCACGATGTGGCGAAGTTGATCCCTCTAAGCATACCCATGGCCCAGGCAACGATGTAAGAATGTGTAGTAGCAGGCCATGGCAGCATCAAAGGGTTCATATGGACCTTGCTTCCACCCTTGGATCTACTTACGCAAATTGGACACTCTGGAGTACGTTTAATACTTTTCGTTGAACAGTTCTAGCATCATACTCCACCTCCTGATGGTTTCTAGTTGTAAGGACTGGTACCAACTCTCTGCTTCCCTGGTGAGTGTCCTTGGGAATAACTTAAGTTTTTCCACTCATTTTTATATTCTGCAAGGCACAGGCATCGTGGAGTGCTTGTAAATGATTTTGCAGATCAACATTGTATCCCCCTTCAACTTGTGGGATGTTGTTCATGTCTAAATGTTTGATTTGACTATCTTTTAAATGCCTTGTGGGAATCCTAATTGCTTTCGTTATGTCAAGCATACTTTGGGTTGTGAGTAGGGGCTCATCATGATCATCTCTTTCATGATGCCTGTGATGTCTGTGTTGTTCCCTACTCTCCCTACATCCTTGCCCTTGTTCTCTCTCTTGAATTTCCCATCAAGGTCTTTCGTCCTTCTTACTTTTAGCCTCACCTTTATGTTCATGGTGGCTACGCCCATATGTGGAAGGAGAGGGTGAGTGATGTGAAGAAGGGGAAGAAGAAGGGAAACCATCACCATAACGATGTTTGTTGCCTTCTCTTCGACTGCTATGGCCCCGATCGTGGTGACGATCTAAGTGCTCGTCCTTAGCATAAGTGGATGTTCCCTCTATGAACAGTTGGTGTTCACGGACATCAGAACCAGGGATATGTATCGTTGATCATAGATTCTAATACCCAACCTCCTCACCATCGTTAGGAGGGGGAACATCGTTTGCTAAAGAACCCGTGATAAGGGGTTCCTCATCTCCTATTTCACTAAGGATGTGCGGGACCTTGCCCTTCAATAGTGCATGTTAACTCTCCTCTCTTAAGTCTCTCATACATTGGGCATTTGTGGGATAATAATCCCTCATGTCAAAGTCTTCCGCAACGTATTCAGCAAATAATTTAGTCATGCCTATCTGTGCCAAGGCACAGAAAAGCATGCGAGAGATTGATCGGTCTGGGGGTAACACAATGTTACCTTGCAAATCTCTCCATCGCAGCTATTTGTCCTGATGGAGAATAAAAGTAAAATTAGGGATATACTCATCAGGATGAGTATATGTCATCTTATATTGTTTAGGACTTGGCTAATTTTGGTTATGTGTTTTATGTTTCCAACTGTCTCATGTATGTTCCTTAGGTGGTGAGTTTCTCTTATGAGAAGAAGACATTTTAATCAGTGTGCTAATTCACCATTATATAAATTTTTTATCTTGATTAACTTGAAGATTCGTTAAGGCTCACAACGATGTGAGTGATATCCCTTATGTTCTATTTGGTGCACAAACACTTAGTCCTCGGCAACGGTGCCAATGATGAGTGGCGAGGTACCCCTACACTCAAACATACAAAACGAGCATAGCACACGTGATCCAGTCGAACTCCACAAACTAAATTCCTACATGTCTCATGGAACACTTGGGGTTAATCATTCGTTTTCTTCCCAAACTTACTTGTAGTTGTCATGGTGTATGGTTAAGTAAGTCTGAGGTATATGATTTTTATAGTATTTTAAATGTTTTTCTCCTATGTTATTAAGGTGAAGGGTTGAGAAACTAACTAACTCTAACTAAGGACTAATTCTAAATTAACTAGCGTCAGCATCCATTCTCACTTACCGTACACACCCTGAACTATGAAACTATGGCTACCAAACGCTAATCGTTACTGGGATCACCACACGTAATGCACGTGCTCTAAGTGGTCATACTGAGGCACTTAACTAGCCTAAGCATGATGAGCAGCCGATTCCTTGACTATCTGTACACATCCGTAGATGCTCGTAATCAAGTCATACTCATCTTGAATTCTAGGAGTTGAGGGTGAGAGAGACTAATCGCGATGAGTAGCCGATTCCTTGATTAGCTATACACATTCGTCAATGCTCATAATCAAGTCGTACTCATGACATGCTAATGCAGGTAATAAATAACAGGTAAGAAATAACATGTAATAAAATCCTATTCCATGCATTGCAAGGTTCCACAAAGCTCGTCTTTATTGCTGTACACAACTTGCGTTTAGGTACAAAGCTGCTCGAATAAAGATCCGTTCACTTGGGGACTCCTATTGCGAGCACATGGAAAATATTCTATCTCTGGAGTGATCAAACTACCAGAGTTTCTCTACTTTAAGGCTAAGATGGGAAATGAGGGTAGTGTTGCCNTAGCTAAGTAGGAAGTATTGGTTTAGCTTAGAGGCCAACTACCTCTACTTTGTTACCTAGATTTTGTCCCTTGAAATAAATACTTTTGGTAATAAGGTTGGTTACAACTTTTGATGAGAATTATGATTAAATAAAGTACACTAGTTTTGACTTTGTTTTCAATATGAAAATTAATCTTTGGTGAATCAATTTGATATTTTATTTATTTAAAAAATATAAAAAATTATTTGGGCCAAATAATAAATATATAGCTAAACTAATATATATATATATATAATATTATGGGATTAATATATCTAATACTTTAGTGAAGAAATATAATTTAAAATGATAAGAATATGATGAGTAGTTGGCCTCCCAACCAAAATTACAAAACATTGCTTATGGTAGGAATCATTCCATGTACCCACCACCATTGATGCTCAGAATGCTTTGTGTGTTACTTGCATTGTATGGTGGAAGCCTAGGCCTCATGTTGCCCACCATTAATATTTATAGTAGTAGTTACTCAAGGTTGCAGTGTAGTGGTCATGAACATTTCACAAAACTCTGATAGAATTTAGATAATAATATTAAGTTACAAGTACTTTGTTTTATGCCTATGTGTATATATACACATACGTGTATGAGCCAATTGATCATACTTGGTTTCCTTGATTGCAAACTTAGAATTTTAATTTTTATGGAATTGATGAAGCATCCAATGATACTTTATATATTAATTGTAATTCCTAGATTTGGAGAAGTGTTTTGTGTGTCATGTGTTATAGTCTAGTGTGTTTGGTTGAGGTTATTGGTTCCTTGTAATGCATTTTTACCTCTTTGTCATACTCAAACACTTCATGCCCAGTTCCAAGCTCTTTAGGATAATTCTAGCTTTGTTTGGATTTCTTGGTGTTATTCTGGCATGTACCTTCAAGTTATGGCTTATACTAAATGTAGACTAGTGGATTGTGGCTAAAAGGGAGGGTAAGTTGACTACCCAATGCAAACACACCTCTTGCATCAGCATAGGGATGCTAACACATCTCTTGCCTAGTCTTGATTAGAAATCCTTGTCAATAGTGTGATCAAGTTAACTTACATGGCATCGATGAGCCTCCATTGGTACCCAGGTGCTAACAAACTTTGTTTATTCTCATGCAAAAAATATAAATACTTGAGGTGAGTTCTCACATAACAAGTAAATAATTAGTCATTTCCTAGAGCTTGTGATATTTGGTTTATGTGAAGGGCTCTTCCTTCCTTAAGTATGTTGATTTTCTTCCCTATTTGTGTGTGTTTTAAGTCATCTCTTTTACAAGTGCATCTAGACTTTATCATAGTGCTACCATGTTTATGTAGACTAAAACTATTTAGTTGATGCAAGTCCAGTGTTTGCATCATGAATAAAGCATATGGATTTCCTCATTTTTACCATTGATTCCTTAAACATTAAAATGCCAAAAACATCATAAACCATTAAAACCCACAAAATATTTATTTAATTCTCATTTTCATAAGTTGTGATGACTCAACCTTACCCCAAGAGGTCACAACTGTATGGTATAGTGTTGGGACATCAAGGTTATAATGAAGAGCCATTTTTTTGCATTTTATGTGTACTATTGCATTTGTTCCTTGAGGGATTGAAACACATGAGTGTGTATGCGAGTATTACCCCTATCCCTAGGTGGGTTTGTAATGCATGTGTATTTATTACCATTTTGTTCTTTATAAATATAAAATAGAGAAAAATCATAAATATTTTCTTATCTCTTCCACCATGGTTGTATGGATTTGAATTGTATCATATATGTTATAAAATATTTTATATTTTTTGAACACAATGACATACACAAGTGTACTTGGCAATCCACTCAACATCGTCTTTGAAGCTTACGACCAACTTACACTATGATTCAAATGATATATCACTTGGTCCAAAATAGTAGGACCCTTGTCATTAACATCATTATCAAAAAAAGAATTAGTGAATTGCTTGGAAATACTTATATAATCTCAATTTTGATCTTTATTCAAACTTAGTATGTATTTATTAGCATTGTATGTAGGTTTTGAACACATGTAAGATGGTAGATGTTGCTAAGAGTCCTCTAAATACCTTACAGAAATTACCAAAGTGACAAAAGGCTATTGTTGTATTCAAACATGTAGATGACCTAACTTTACCACTGGTTTTCTTGACTTATCAACATGACAAGTAGGGAAGGTGGCATGACATTCATAGACATTCTGCAAAGGAACTAATTGTAGTTGCAACAGCAAATCTCAAAAGGTCCTGATCTACCTTGGGCTATAGGAATTTTGCACCTTCTACATAGCTTCTAAGCTAAATTTCAGTGAGTATGAGCTTCAACTATGAAAAGAGCTCTGAGATCATATTGCAGAGGGAGAGGTTTATCATGACTTTTGATCTAATCACTCAAATGAGGAACAAGGCAAAAAGGCAAACATTAAAGATAAAGAACCACTTCATTAAGAAGGTCCATGGTTGGGAGCTATCAATTCCAATGTAGCATGAACCTATGATGATGATCTCCTTCTTGGGTTCTATCATTTTCATCTTTCAAAAATATCTAGTGATGGTAGTTCCTCCTTGTTCAACTAGAGTGATTATCATGAGCTCAAAAAAGCTATTTGCATTCCAAAGAAGCATGTTCAAGATAGTAGGATCAAATACATCAACATGGCTAATGTTTCATTATATGGTGGATATACCAATGATGATCCCCAACTCAATGTGCAGGCATTTGATAATGCTTGTTATCTATAAGGAATCATTAGTAATTAGCAGAAGTTACAATTGTTCCCATGCACTATCATTGAATAAGTAAAAAATTGGTACAAATCATTTCATATAAGTCAATTTAGGCATGGGAAAATATGATTACAATTTTCTACACCAAATTCCAAACCTATAATCCCATTTTCAACATCTAGAAGAAGATGGTCAGATTAAGGCAAGGAGTCTGTGAATCATTGGACATAGCCATAAAGAGATATCTTAAAACTACCCATCATTATCCAAACCATGGTTGTAGCCAAAGAGATTAGCTCATGCATATCATAGAAGGTCTAAGGTAGGAGACAATGGAATGATTAGATATGTACGTAATGGGCTAGGTACACAAAAATTTCATGGCCCAAGTCAAAGCAATCCTTAATACTATTACTAGTATGGAGGATGAATGGAGAAAATAAAAATTTTCAAAGGAGTATAACCTTGATTCCATATGTAGAAAGGAGGCCAAAATTATTGAAGATATTGCCAAACCTCCTTCTATTATTAAAGACTTGGCACATGATCAAGTTAGAACCCATAAGGCCTTAACAGGCTTTGTCTATAGGGTGGACTAAGTTAGGGATCTGATGGATAAGAAAATGACTAATGTCCTCAAGGATATTGAAGGTAGAGTGGTTGAAGCAACAAAATAAATTGTAACACCTAGAAATAGAAAGAAGTACATGGAAAAAGGTTTGGAGAAGCTCTCTTCCTCTAAGGGAATAAAATAAGATTTAAATGAGGCTTCCTCATCCTCTAATAATGAGGGTTCTTGCGAGTATTGCACAGATCCTCATGACTCGTAGTGCTACCTTGTCATGATTGATGAGTGATGATGTACCCCTACACCCAACCATATGACTCACAAGTGTTCACACATAATCTGGTCAAATTCTATGGATGGGACTAGTTGTGACATCTAGATTGCTATGCCTTGATCACAGTTCACTGTCTTCCCACTTAGAGTAGTGGTAGCTTTGTCACATATGGTTTAGTCTAAAGTAAGGCATATGGTTTTTATTATTTTATATTTTATTGTTCTACTATTACCAATAGCTTGAAACTCAATTTATAATCAATTCAACTAATCTAATTGCTAATTAATAACTAACGACCCTAACATAAGTACACATCTTGACACATATAATGCTTTTGGGTTATCAAAAATTAAGCATTATTGGGATTACGAAGAGTCATATGCATGCTCAAAGTAATCATACATATGTATCTAATTAATTAACATGCATTAAAATGTAAATATTAACTAAGTACATGAAAAGTAAATTGCATGGAAAGTAAATCTAATCTAAGTCTAAGTGCTGCAATGAATAAGAATTAATCTCGATCTTATTTCCATTCATGGAATATATCCAAGTACATTTCCACTTGAATAAGACTCCATACAACTGACTTAAATCTTCTTTGTGGCACTCACTAACTATTCTATAAGATTATGGAATAAAATTATAAGAGTTTAGCTACTCTTTTGACAAAACTATGAAATAACTAATGCAAAACTATTACCCAAACTGTGGGCCCAAGCGCTATATTTATAGGCCACCCCATAATCCCTGATATCAGATATCTGATAATGCATCTAAGGGCCTAACATTAGGTATTTGATATTAGGGATTTGATATCAAATATCTGATATCGGAGCCATGAAAATCATGACTCATCATACCACCACAACTGAATGAAAACTCATCCTGGAGTTAAACAAAATGAGGAACAAGTTCCTTACAAAATATTGGGAATGTATGGGATTATTGACTAATATGCAAACTATTGACTAACTCGAAGTGCCACATTACAAAATCCTATTTGAGTGGATGCATACAAAATGACAGAGTGAAAAAAAGACTAGACAGACATTGAAGATTACAAAACTTGCAAAGGTCTTTAAAAATATATTGAAGATGATTCTTCTTGTTCTCACTAGCGATGGCAAACTTTTAACCTTGATTGTTATTTCGATGCTTTTCTAGTTATGTAGAACATTCTTAAAGGGTGGACTGAAATTTCTTCTCATCACCCCATGGATCTAGCAAGCATGCAAATTTTGAGCTACTATGTTATATGTGCTATGATTTGTCCATGTTAATATCCTTCATTGTCCCTCTCTTGGCTTTAGTTTCATGCCTAGAAAAAGACCTTCTTCCTTAGGTGTTTCTTTTAGCATCACCTATATTCACCAAAGGATCAACATTAGTTGTGGTAAATTTTCCTTAATAATTAACCTTTTTTGGATCCCTTAGTTTTCTTCTAAATACAAGGTGATTACAGTATACTATGCCCAAGGATATGAGGTAACTAAAATCATTAAGCTATTCACATTATTTTGATCAATTACTATTAGGTACCATGATGTTCAAAAATAGGATGTTGGAAAAATTTCAAAAATTTTAAAGCAAGCATCCCTAGCCCCCATGACTAATAAGTGAAACTTTGAAAGCACATAGTTTTTGAATAATTGAAACCAAAGGTCCAATTTAGAAGATGACCAAGATATATTAATGGATATGGAAATAGAAAAATAGGAAAAATTAATGAAAAGATAAGAAGTGGTTACAAAATCATGCTTAAATTTAGAGAAACTATCATTGATGTTCTAGAAGATGTGAAGGTTGGTTCAAAGCCATGATCAACAAAAGTTATGTAAGTGGGTCCTCCCCAAAGTAGAATCCTACCATAAAGCCCTTGCATAACCACTTCTGTAGATGCCCATGGGCACCCTAGAAGTTAAATGTAGATCATGCCTTTATTTCAAATAACGCACAACTACTATGGTTAGGATATTGCACTATACTACACAAAACCAAAAGACTCATAATCACATGCAGTAGTGAGGTGAATAATGGAATGATATGGGATTGTAGAGATCAGGATGTAAGGTACTTGACCATGTTCATAATAGGTTCTTGTGACAAGTATGATTAAAATGATCAACATACCTATCCATCAAAGTTTAGACCAAGTCCATACCATGAACAATGACCTCACATTGATGTGTTCTATTCTTCCAACCAGCATGAGTCCACAACAACCTCAAAGAATCATCATCACTCCAAAAAGAGAAGAAAAGAGAAGAAGGAAGGAAGGACCTTAGTTAGAGGGGCGCCTTTAGGCATGGGTAACATGTCTTTCCAGCCCCATAACTAGTGCTTATAGCCCATTATTGTATCTAAGAGGTGTGCTTTGAATTCCCATCATTGTTTATTATTTTTTATCTTTTCCCTCTTTTTTTTTGTGTTTTTTGTTTTATTTTTTTATGAGAACCACACCATTCAAAGACAAAGCTTCCTTTTTATTGGTTGATGGGGGAGTGATGATACATTTCAAGAGGAGTTATAAATCACATGAAGGAAGTCAAGAAGAGAACCCAACAAGTTCCCTTGAGGTCACACCCTTTGCCATTCCCACATGGTCATTCCCTCTTTCTTCAAGGTACAATGATCATTGATTAATTTTAGTTTCATAAAAAAAGAACCAAATTGTTTCCATGAAAAATACCTTTTATTCAAAGAACTGGAGGGATGGATGAGGTGGTCTCACTACTTTACATAATTACTTACCCAATCATCTTAATAGCATAGCACAAAAAACCCAACACATAGCGTTGACTTCTACATCATGACTTAGCAATTTTATTAATAAAAACATAAAATACATTCATAAAACATAAAGAGAATGACTCAAGAAAAGAGGAAAATATAAAGAAAATAAAAAAATTAAGGAATGGAAAACATATAAAGAATTAGAAAATTCTAGAACCAATAAGCAAATTAGTTACTTCCATGCATCTTTGAAATAGTTTTATATTCTCATTTTCAAGCCACTGGGTGTCTTCTGGTTTAGTGGCTACTATGTAAATTGGCTTTTTCTCACACACTTGCTCTTGAACTTTATGGTAGGCTAGTATAAGGATTGTGTTAATATTTTGAACTTCTAGCCCACAATTGCATCCTTTATCATTATTGGTGATGCATGGATTCTTCTGTCTCTCCACAATGATAGGTTTATCATTTATGTTTTGTGTTGGAGTGGTGATGGTTGTTGGCTTTTGCATATGATTAGGAGACATCATTTTTGTGAGGAAGGTTGTTGCATCAGATTAGCCTTATGCTGGTTTAGGTGATGTAGTACGTCCATGAGTGTTTTGCGTTAGCTTACAGCCTTTCCTCCAAAAGGGACACTTCTGACATTGTGGTTAAGATCTACTAGCGTTATCATTTACATGTATGTTTGCAGCACAAGTGGCATTCTCTTGTTGATGTTGTGATGTTGAACCTTTCTATGTTGTTGGAGGTGACATATGGTAAAGGTGAGTATGAAAATATCAAGGATATAATGTAGAGTGAGAGATTTTAGGTGGTGATCTCGTATAAGATGTTGTAAGATACTGATATTTGGGAGAGTGATAGTAGTGATTTGAAGTAGAAAAATTAAAACTAGTTGGTAAAATAGGATGTTGAACATAATATCCATGTGGGTTTGGTTGGTAGGAAGGATAGGGCTAGTTTGGTGGTGGCCTCCTCCACAACTATGGTTGTTGCCATTGTGGTTGATGCTAGTGTTGAGGCTAGTAATAAGTCCCCCTAGGATAGTACAGTTGGTTTTGGGGTTGTCTAAAATCACTTTGTGAAAGAGGAAACATCTTGGGCATGTACTTCTATACAAACTTTGGATTTAATGCACCTACCCAGCTCTTATGTTGATGCAGCAAGATCGAGCAATGGTCATTTGGATGGTCATATATGCAAATGTCACATCCATTATCTTCATTTGTGGTTGAGTCTATAGCCTCATTTTCTTCAACCATGTTTCCTATTTACCAATAAGTGTTCCTAGCTATTTCTTGGTTCTTTTTCCTTCTTTTATTGTGATTGCTTAATTTGCTTTATGTCACTCTCTCCTCTATGATTTCTATGCAAGTTTTAACTTTCTCATTTATTAATTTTGACATCTTATCCAACTTTTCTTCAAGTTCAATAAGAGAATTTTGTATTGGTAAGGTTCATTGTAAAATCATCTCATCGAGAGCTACCTCCTTTTCCTCATCATAGATATGGATGCTTTTCTTTAGAAGAGTTGAGTCCTAGTTATTTTTCTTTACATTCTCCCATTTGCATAGCTCTTCTTCTTTTGCCACATGCTCAATCAACTCTCAGATCTGATGGGTTCATAGATCATATAATTGTCAAGGTTCTCCCTTTTTTTTATTACAAAGGCCATCTATGATGTGGAAATGTTGCCTTTTGATGAGTCACTAAATAAGTGGCTTAATATTGGATACATGATATCAGATGGATCAAGCAACATCAGATACATGATGTCAGAGCCTATCTCGTTGGCTATAAATAAGAGACAGGGGTGCTTGGTCTTGGGGGATAGTTTTTTAGTCCCTTAGCAAAACTCTTGCAGTTTTTCTATTCCAGAGTTAGAATTATTTCTAAGTGCCTGCAATAGGAGTCATAGAGTGAATGAATATTTATTCAAGCATTGTGTACTTGATCATAACTTGTGTTGGAAATAAAGACGAACTTTGTGATAAACCTTGCAACATTCAAAATAGCTTAATTATTGCATTTAATGTTATTTACTGTTAGTTGATTCTTTCAATAGTTAATTAATGTTATTTCCATAGAATTATTAATTATTAATTATCAATGAATTAGCACACTCAACATGACCACCTCGAGCATACATGGAACACTTGGTAACCTAGTAGCGACTAGCATTTGGTAATCCTAGTAGTGTTACACTAGTTCATGATGTGTCTAGAGAGTGGGAATAGATGCTGGTGTTAGAATTTGATTCACATTAGAGTTACAAAAAATCCACTAGTTAATTAAATCTTTTCATTGCACACACTTAGGAGATTTTGTTCATCATTGGTGCTGTTGTCGTAGATTTTGTTGTTTGTGCATTGATTAAAACTTAGGAAATCCTTCCATCATTGGAATGAATCCTTAGAGTTAGCTATCCTACACTCATTGAAAAAGAGTACCACACACTAAGTAATTAATCATGTCCCCTTCTTCTTATGAGAGTGCTTCATTGACTAGGTTCGATACCATGAATAATCGAAGGCGGTGTGCACATGATGATTCACTGATGCCCTAATAGTTTTGCATGGTATATGCTCATCCTGATGAGTATGTACCAGACTTTGCCTTTATCCTCCACTAGGATGAATAGCTATGATGGTATGATTTAGAAGGTAACATAGTGCTACCTCCTGATTGCTCAATCCAAAGCATGCTTCTTTGTGCTCTCACACAAATTGATATGCAACACTTACAATCAGATTACATTGTGCATGAACAAGACTCAAGAGAGTATCGACCCACGGAGGCACAATGCTATAGGGATCTACAAGAGGAGAGACATTACGAATCCATGAAGTGGAATTTGTCTTAGGATGTCCCATATGTCTTAGGAGGTTTTCCAAAAAATAAGGTTTCTCTCATTGACTTTGGTCAAGGAGTTGAGTACTAGAATCTTCACTCAACTATTCATAATCCAGGTTCTAGTACCAATGGACACAAAAGGTCTAGAAAAGGAACATGAACACATGACAAGGATGGACATTTCGATCATGATCATGACCGAGGCCATGACCACCAAAGAGAAGATGAAAGGTGCCATCATGGTGATGATCCCCCTTCCTCTTCACCTTCATCATCTTCTTCCCCCTCTCCTTCGGGATCTAAACTCAATCACAAAGGGCGAGACCATGAGAACAATGGTAGGAAAAATAGAAATCACCGACAAAATAGTAGAGAAAGGGGATGAGGGCATTCCAGAGAGACACATCATGAAAGAAGGGAGAGTAGGGAACAACATAGGCATCATAGATGCCATAGGAAACATGATCACGATGAACCCCTACTCACCACCTGAAGTATGTTAAATATAATAGAGGCTGTTAGGATCCCAAAAAGACACCAGAAAGATAGTAGGATCAAAAGACTAGACATGAATAACATCCCACGATTTGAAGGGGGATACAATGTCAATCCTCAAAACCATTTACAAGCATTCCACGATGCATGTGCCTTGCAGAATATAGAAAATGAGTGGCAAAAGCTAAAGTTGTTTCCATGGAAACTAATCAAGGGAGTAGAAAGTTGGTACTAGTCCTTAGAACTGAAATCCATTTGTTAATGGAGTACCATGTTGGAACTATTCAACGATAAGTATCAACGATAAGTGTCCAACTTGCGTAAGAAAATCCAAGGATGGAAACAAGGAGGACACGAACCCTTTGATGCTTCCATGGGCCAATATTATTCATTATTACATCATTTCCTTGGCCATGGTTACTCATAAAAGGAAAAACTACACCATCTCATAGATGAGCTTATGTATGAAATGCAAATAACTCTTAGGACTTATGCCCAAGGAAAGTGTTGGTGACCATTTGGGACACGACCAGCAACGAGTGTCCTCGAACAGGATTTAGGTGCCTGCTGGTCTCTGGCAACACCAACTCAGTAGTTAATGTGAGTATGTGTGTGTGATGTTGTGGTGTGTGGTTGTGTGAAATGTAACGATTGTGTTGTGTGTAACTACAAATGACTTACTTTAAAGAGATTCAGCCAACTTTGCCAATTACTGTGAGTTGTTGAGAGTTTCCTATTTTGTTCAACTGCCTAGTCTATGCGGTCCTTATAATACCTACTTGTAACAAATAAAATTTCGTTAAAACATTTGAGCACAACTCTGCAAATCTACTCCTAATTTTCCCCAGAGAAAGAGATAGTTCCACAAGAAAACTAGAAATAGAGCAAGATTCGATGGAAATAAACTGAAAAGAAAAGAAAGCAGATTTGTGTAGACCTCAAATATTTCAACAAGGTAAAATGACACGAGTAAACACTTCGCAATAAAGCTATCCCAAATTCAATATCTACGAATTGTTCAAACTTTCAAGGCTCAAACAAGCAATTTCTTCAAGACAATCCTACTATGCTACCAAAAATTGTTGCGTAAACTACCACGTACGAGACTCCATTTTGGCTAGATAATAGATGTCAACGATTGTATTCAATAGAACCTTCGAAAGACTTGACAATTTCTGATTGAAATACCATGGAAATTCACTTTAAAAATAAAAAGAAGCTATTCTGGTCCCATCAAAATACCAAAGATTTTCTGAACCCTCTTGACTACTGAATTGTTCAATAGCATGACTACAAGCAGAGGCTCTCTTACAACAATCCCAATAGCAGTTCCTATATGTTACACAATAACAATTTACTACTAAAATGCTCTCAAGGATTTTAAACACAAGCACTTCTAGGGAAAAATTTTAATAGAAATTTCTATCGAGCAACAAGAACAATAAGAGCAATCTAAAAATCCCAAAATTACTTACCAAGGATGATACTATCTAAACCACAAGCTAAACAATTTAAACAAAATAAAAAATAAAATACATAACTCACAGGACCATGACAAAGAGGCTGAAATCTTTTCTTTAGCAAGCCATCTCACAAGCAATCTTCTTTACAAATCTTCTTTACAAAATGCTCTTCTCAAGACCCCAAAGTGTGTCTTCAAGTGAGAGCCTAAGTGCTAGCTAATAACTTTTCAAAGTATGATCTCCAAAAATGTGATGTATGAGACCTCCCCCCCAAAAGTACTCTTTCTCCTTGACCCCTGAAGCCTTTTTATAGGGTTCCAAGGTAGGTAGGGAAGTTACATATTCAAAAATATCTTACCTAACTTCTCTCTCAAGTAACTTGCCCAACAAGTTAGGGAGTATTAACTTAGGAGGTTAGGAAGTTAGGAGATAAATATTACTTTTGAAAAATAAATCCAATAATTTCATATAATTGTTTACAATTATAGCTTTAATAGCCTTTCATTTTTTTCTTATTTTAAAATTTTGAAGAATGCTTATTGAAGTTCTTAGTGATTTTATAAACAAGGTGATAACATAATATCTACCTTGGCATAAATGTTGCTGGTACCTTAATCCTAAATAATTCATGTGCACTTTCACCCGTATGAAAATGGTTGGAAAATTTAAATTCGAAATATCAAGCTCGAATGTGGAGGTGCCAGATCTGGAACTACTAGCAACTAATTCAAATTATCTTGCCTTGCCGAAAATCGTTATCAACAACTGCCATCATGGGAGAAGGCTCAGCCACCATGTTAAGAAATGTCGCCCTGTGTCCTGTAAGATTCTGCAACCATTCTAACCTTTGCCTCTCACAAGTGCTCTTCTGGTTTTGATGATTATACAGAAATTTTGCAAGGTGTTTTATCCTTGAGCAGAGAAAATTCGTATCCGCCGCTGCCGCCATCAAAGCCGGCGTTGTCGCGCTTCAAGGAGAAGCTTCTGCTGGATTTGTGAAATTTGGAACTACCACTGCCCTCGGTGTACACAAACGAGGAATCTCTAGGTCAATCAAACCCTTGGTCATACCTAGAAACCCTATCAATCCTAGATGAGGTGAAAACTTACTCCTTTGCCCGCTGTCTGTGCCTCCCTCAGCCAGATCTGGCCAAAGCTGAGGTCGTAGCTGCCGCGCACGAGACAGAGGCTTCTCTTCTGTCTGCCGCTGACTTCTCATTCATCGCTGTGCATCTTCCTGTTGCTGGCCATCTATCCTCTGCTTACATGCAATCCTCCCTCGTAGGCTCTGGAAGTATTCCTTGAGAATCTGGAGCCATTTCTGGCGATGTCGATGCCCAGGGTGACGCCCAAGCCCAAGCCGATGCTGACGTCTCTGATATTTTTGCTATTTTATTTGGTTTTTTTTTGCAACAGAAACCTTCTCATCCTTTGTTAATTAAATTTACTAGATGAAATTCAAAACTTGTTGGTAATCCATTCATAAGATCTTCTGCACTCTTCCAACTCTTAAGTGGATGTTAATAATCCATTATCCAACATTAGCGGGGAGTATGCTTTTTACGGTAAATAATTTCATCCTTTGTTTACTATTCCAATCTTCAATAAAGGCATTTTAATCTTGCTTTCCAAGATGGCCTCAACATCAAAATTATTTACCAGTGGATGTTTCTTCAAAAATACCCATAAATTCATAATACTAGATGAATTTACTAGATGAAATTCAAAACTTGTTGGTAATCCATTCATAAGGTCTTCCGCACGCTTCCAACTCTTAAGTGGATGTTAATAATCCATTATCCAACATTAGCGGGGAGTATGCTTTTTACGGTAAATAATTTCATCCTTTGTTTACTATTCCAATCTTCAATAAAGGCATTTTAATCTTGCTTTCCAAGATGGCCTCAACATCAAAATTATTTACCAGTGGATGTTTCTTCAAAAATACCCATCAATTCACAATACTAAAACTGCAAATTTACAACAAGGGATTGTGCTAATTTTAAATAAAATATTGCAACTGTTCCATGGAATGGTCAAATGTGCCAATAGAAAGCTATATGAGCTCAAAGCCTATCAAATACAAAGATTGTTGAAGCAAGTTGCCAAGGAGGAAGGTGAGTTGAGGAAAAGAGAAATTGTGGAGGAGTACAATAGAGATCCTTCCCTCCCAAAGAAGGAAATTTGATTTTGTGAAGAGGAAGAAGAGTCACCACTTGAAGAGATGATGAATAGAAAGACTTTTCCTATTTAAAAATTTACGTCAGAAGTATTAGCAAAGGTGGATCAAATGTGAAACTCCCTAGATGAAAAATTTCCAACTGTCCTAAAAATAGTAGAGGAATCTAGAGAGCAAAGTAGTGATTGAGAGAGAAGGAAAAAGAGAGAAGATGAGTATGCACATAACAAGGGTAAGGGCAAGGTTGCCGTCATTGAAGAGGTTGTGGATTCAGACATAGAAAATGATGGCAGATGTGAGATATGCCAATATGACCATCCTAAAGGATGTTTCCCAATAGTGTCACATTTGCAAAAGTCTAGGGTGTATGCACTAATCCCATGGTTAAATAGATGACAAACACCTAGAAGGTTGCCTTATCCTTAAGGTAACCCAAGGTAGTTCCACCAACCTTTGACATATTATCCGAGTGGAGCTCCACCACAACCAAACAAATAGTATCAATGGTGGTAACACCCATAATAATGGGGAATGCGACTACCATGTCAATAGTACCCTTACCATAAACCTGACACATACAGATATTACGTTCAGCAACCGATCTCTCCATGTGACTCTAATTATCCAAACACCTCATCATCATTTGAATCTTAAGAGCTTCCTTTGAACCAAAAGCCCCACTTAATGCACATTGTCATGTTAACCCATGCCACCACTAATTGGATAAAAGTTGACCATCTTCCTAGGAAAGTCTCTGATCTTGGAAGTCCTCTTATTTATTTGCAAATTCCTAGAAGCCTTGTAAAGCTCTTTTGGTTTCAAGTTTTTATGTTAATTTGATCTCCCAGAAAATGTATAAAGCTTGGAACCTACCTCCGCTAAAGAAGAGTAACATTCATTTAGAGTTGGCTGACCAATCCATCATTGTTCCATTGGGACTAGTGGGTGACATTGTCACCACTATTTGTGGGTGGCCGTAACCAACCGATTTCCTAGTAATCCAAGTTAACCACTGCAAAGGGGACTTCCTAATCATAATGGGAAGAGCATGGCTAAGTACGATTGATGCACGCTGACGAATATGTGATCTTTCCCTAGAGATATCAGAAGAAAATGCATTTGGAAGGATCGAGAAGAAGAATTTTTATGCATTGTATACAATGTCACAGGGTGCAACTGTGTTGAGAAGTCCTAGTTTGTACAATGCTTAACATTGCCTACATGAAACTAGTGTGCAAAAGTAACTAACATACAAAGATGCCTATATGCAATAGCCACAATCCAAGAAGGCACCTAGTGGCTAACAACTGACCTAGAGAGCCATTCAACTTTATGCATGGAACCAACTGAGAGCTTGACTTATGCCTATATCGATAGCATAGATGCATTAGAGCAAGTCCATCATCAAATTCCAAGTATTGACACCAAAAATATCAACTGGGGAAAGTTGGAAATCCTTAACGAGTTTAAGCAAAAGCCCATTGAATTAAAATCATTGCCCACCAGTATGGAGTATGCATTTCTCAAGAATGGAAAATTGGTAATTATTAATGCTAAGCTTGCTCCTCAGCAATAAAAAAAGACTATTGAAGATGGTAAAAAAATGGTCAAAAGCCTTTTCTTGGTTATATCTTAAATTAATTGGAATAGATCCTAGGATATGCCAACATAGAATTTACACTGACCCCTCTATGAAGCCTCGATGACAACCGCAAAGATGAATCAACCTAAAGCTTAAGGAAGTAGTTAAGGAAGAAATTGAGCAACTTCTGAAGGCCAGGTTCATCTATCCCATTGTTGATAGTAAATGGGTTAGTCCATTAGTCACTATGCCTGAAAAAGGTGGTAAATGGAGGGTGTGTATAGACTTTAGGCTATTAAACATGGAAACATTTAAAGATCATTTCCCATTGTCATTCGTTGACCAAGTCTTAGATACCATTGCAGGGCATTATTATTATAGTTTTTTGGATGGTTATAGTGGGTACAATCAAATCCAAATAGTTGTAGAAGACCAAGCCAAAACTACATGCACAAGTCCTTGGGGAACATTTGCATATAGGTAGATGCTATTTGGCTGTGCAATGCTCCAACAATGTTTCAATGTATGGTTCTCAGTATATTTCAGAAAAAAATAGGGAATGGTGTGGAGGTTTTTATGGATGATTTCTCCACCTATGGAGCAAACTTTGAACAAGCATTAGACTGATTACAACAAGTATTGAAATGATGTGTTGAAACCAACCTAAGGCTCAATTGGCAAAGAAGCCACTTAATGGTCCAAGAGGACATTGTATTAGGACATAAAATTTTAGAAATAGGAATAGAGGTAGATCCTAAAAAAATTAAAGTCATCCAAGGAATTACTTGTCGACTTGAAATTGTAAAAGATATCCAATCATTCCTTGAACATAGTAGATATTATAGATGCTTCATTGATAACTTTTCAAAGATTGCAAAACTTTTGGTAGAATTAATGAAAAAGGACATATCCTTTGAATGGACCAAGGAATGTGAATTAGCCTTCCAAACCTTGAAGCAGAAGCTTATAGAAACACCCATTCTACAAGCTCCTAACTAGTCCATACCATTCCATATAATGACTGATGTGTCCAATTTTGCTTTAGGAGCTATACTTACACAGTTGGATGAGCACAAACATCCCTACTACATTCACTATGCAAGTCAAGGTATTGTTGGTGCACAACTCAACTATACCATAATAGAAAAAGAGTTAATGGCCTTTATGTTTACACTAGAGAAATTTAGGCACTATGTATTAGGCTATAAGGTATTTGTACACACAAATCATAGTGCGACTTGGTTCCTTATGAATAAACCAACAGTGAGCCCTCGCATCATACAATGGCTTGTGATCTCGTAAGAGTTCGATCTCATAATAGTAGATCGTAAAGGCACTGAGAATGTTATTGCTGATCATTTATGTCGATTGAAATGGGACAAAGAGGATGAATATCCAATTTTTTATCGCTTCCTTGATGAACTCCTCTTTGCAGGTGTAATAAACAATCAATCACCCACATATACAAATTGGTATAGTAGCATTCTTACTTATCTTCTCACATAAGAAACACCATAAGGGCCGGATGTTAAAAAGAAACAATAGTTTCTCCACCAAGTCAAACATTTCATTGAAATTAATGGACACCTTTACAAGGTATGCTCTGATGGCTTGGTCCAATGGTGTGTTCCTGATGTAGATCAATTACGAGTTATCCAAGACACTCATGAGGGCCCTTGTGGGGGTCATTATGCTAAAATATGAATAACCATTAAAATATTGTTTGCAGGATATTATTGGCCTACATTATTTCAAAACACCCATAATTTTGTCCAATCTTATGAGTGCTGCCAACACGATGGGGAAATGACTACTAGAATGGAGGGTCCACAATGAAGGATTCAACCCTTAGAACCCTTCAACATAGTAGGTATTGATTTTATTGGGCCTATAACACCAATGTCTAATAGAAAAGCATACATTATTTTTATTGTTGAATATTTTACAAAATGGGTAGAAGCAGCTACCATTACGACTGTACATCATCTACTATTGCATGATTTGTTCAACAACAAATCATAAACAAGTTTGGCATGCCTTGTGCACTTATTTCTGATAATGGTACATATTTTATAGGTGCAACTTTTTAGAAGTTGATGCAATGCTTAGGAGTTGAGAATAAATTGACTACACCATATCATCCTTAAGCGAATGGTCAAGCTAAAGTCACCAATAGGGAAATCATGAAAATTTTGATATGAACCATTAGTAAATATAGGCGAGATTGGAACACCAAACTGAATGATGCTCTTTGGGCCTGCCACTCCACATGGAAACTCCCTATAGGCTATTCTCCCTATGAGTTAGTGTATGGTAAAATTCCAACACTTCCTATCCAAGCTGAGCTTCATACATTATCTACAACATGTGACCATAACCGTGACCTCAATCCAGCACAGAAAGAATGGTTAATGAACCTTAACTTGCTAGATGAAAACTGATTAGCCACCCTGTCATCCAACAAACTACACAAGGCCTTCAATAAATGATGTCATGACGTAAGAATTAGAAAATTCAAATACCAACCAGGAGATAGGGTTCTTTATTGGAATTTCGCACATGTGCCACAACGAACTAAATTTCAAATGCTATGGAAAAGACCTTATATCATTCATGAGACTTTTCTTTCAGGGACCATGATGATCTATAAACTTGGATGCCTAAATAAAAAAATTATTGGTCAACATATAGCAAACCAAACCTTTCCATGAGCCAAAAACAAACAGTACTAACACTACCTTTGTTGATGGATAGCCTTTCTTAGTATTTCAGAGCTCCTTCTTCCAACTCAATCATGGGGGAGATGGCCGCCAATGCTAATTATTCTAAGCCCTCATTTGCTTTTGTATTTTTTTTTATAGATTTTTCATATTTACTTATTTTTGTTTTATACCATCGTTAACATTTTTACTATTTCTTTCTCTATTACATTTTTTTTTATGTATTCTCATTCGTCACATAATAAGTGCTCATGATGGTGGGCTGTACTATAATGGTGTTGATTGCTAACACTTGGTTTTTACCTTTGACTTTTAATGTTGATACTAAGATATGATTTCTTTTGATAAAATAGGTAATGAGTCCACATCATTCATTCATCCATTCAACTCTATGGCCTCCCTTTATTTTGGAAGTGTATTATCCCTTTTTTCTAATCAAACCTATTAATGAATTTGTGGCTTGGTATTCTTCAAACCAAGGCAAGATTCAAATGGATTGAAAAGGGTGTGACTTCAAGGGGATTCGATGCATTTGTGCTGGCTATTCTCTTGGGTGCTTGGATATCTTTCATAGGATTTCTACCATTCTGCTATCAACTAATATCAGGAAGTTGAATAAATCAAATAAGTCTTTGCATGGTGTGGTTCTCACTCAAAAAAAAAAAAAAAGGGTGGGAACTCAAAGCACACCCCTTAGACATAATAAAGGAACATGGGCTACAAGCATTGGTTATAGCACTAGAAAGACATATTACCCATGCCTGAAGGTTCCCTCTAACTAACGCCCTTTCTCACTTCCTATTTCTATACTTTTCTCTTTTTGAAATGGTGGTTACTCTGTGAAAGCATTCTTGTTGCTTCAGAAGGATGGGTTGGACAAGTGTGTTGATGTAAGGTCACTAGATGTGGTTATTTTTAATTTGGATTTGGACTGAATTTTATTAAGTCACCTTAACCACATCATACACAAGGGACTTTATACAAGCTTAATTTTAGGATTCTGTTCCATTCTCTCTTCTCTTCCTTCTTGCTTCCTGTATTGTACCTCATTGTTGAATTTATGATTAGTCTATATCTTTGTTGGTGCATTGTTATTCTTTGGTAAATTCTTATAGGTGAATTCTTAACTATTGTCTTCATACATCATTTCTAGAACCTAAAAAATCTTTGGTTTGTGGGTTTGTTAGGGCATAAAGGACATAAGCCTACTTTGGAGAGGACCCACTGGCATTCCTTTTTGGAGAAATTGTTAAGTTCTTTTCCTTAAACATTTCTTGCAATCAACTATTTCTTGTTTCACCCCATCCATGACATCCATTTTTTTTCTCTTCCCTTTTATGCATTTTTATTGGCTTCACCGTTGTTATTCCTCTTATCTTCCTTTTTTCTTTCATTTTCCATCCTATTGCTATTGGAGGTTCACTCTTAGTCATGGGGGCCTGTCGCAAAATTTCATTCCATTACTTATCTCACCTTTACACCTTGAGTAGTTATCAGTTACAAACCTCTAACCTAGTATTTGTCATATTGAAAACCTAGCCAATGTACTTCAGATCGAGGCAAGGTATCAACTATATTATATTTTATCTATCCTTGCTAATTTGTGATTGTGTTGTGTGTGCAAATGGTAATCACATGAACAATGGACTAGGATAGGAGGGAGAACTTAGGATGGACTGGAGCAAGACCATTTACGAAAGGAACAAGCTAAGTCATGTGGCCATGGATAAACAATGGTGTGCACATTTTTGGACATTAGCAACAACACATCTCATTTTCTTTTCTCTCTCTCTCTTCAAGTTGTCAAATGAGGGACTAGATGTCATCTATGTACAGTGTTCATCATAATGGTTATGAACACCAATGTTATAATATGTTGTCGATTTGGTCACTGAGCACTTTGAGTCTATCATTCCATGTTATCATCAGTTGTAGTTCAGTCAATAATCCCATACCTTCCCAATATTTTGTAAGGAACTCAAGGATGAGTTTTCATTCAGTCATGGGGGTATGATGAGTCACCAAATAAGTGACATGATGTCGAACCCATGATATCGGATATGCAATATTAGATGGGCCAAGCGACATCGGACATGCAATGTCAGAGCCTATCTTGTTGGCTATAAATAAGAGACAGGGGTGCTTAGTCTTGGGGGGTAGTTTTTCAGTCCATTAGACCAACTCTTAAAGTTTTTCTATTCCAAAGTTAAAATTATTTTTGAGTGCTCGTAGTAGAAGTCATAGAGTGAATGGATCTCTCTTTGAGTATTGTGTACCTAAGCACACCTTGTGTCTAGAAATAAAGATGAACTTTGTGATAAACCTTACAACATTTAGAATAGCTTAATTATTGCATTTAATGTTATTTACTATTATTTGATGCTTTCAATAGTTAATTAATGTTATTTCAATAGAATTATTAATTATCAATTGTCAATGAATTAGCACACTTAGTATGACCACTTCGAGCATACATGGAACAATTGGTAATCTAGTAGTGACTAGCGTTTGGTAATTCTAGTAGTGTTACACTGGTTCAAGATGTGTCCAGAGAGTGGAAAAGGATGTTGGTGTTAGAATTTGATTCACATTAGTATTACAGAAAATCCATTAGTTAATTAAATCTTTTCATTGCACACACTTAGGAGACTAGAATAGAAAATATAAAAATAAAACATAAAAATCATATACCTCAAGTTTACTTAACCATACAATTATGCCTTACAAGTAAGCTTGAGAAGAAAACAATTGAATAACTCATCCTTGTTCTGCATAGGTGCATAAGCACTTAATTCTCAGAGTTCGATCGAATCACACATGAACACTTGTATTCATATGATTGGGCATAAGGGTACCTTATCGCTCATCACCTTTCCTTAGAGAAACCATGGCCTATTCATCTATTCAGTAGAGAAAAATATCTATCTAAGGTCATATCCAAGGGTTCATGTTGTTCTTGTCTCCATCCTTGAATTTGTCTTCTCAGGTTGGACACCCTCGCATAGGTTTGGTATTTTTCATTGAAGAGTTCCAACATTGTGTACCACCATTGGATTGAATTTGGTTTCCACGATCAATGCCACACTTTAGCTTTATTGATTAATGTCATAGAAAAGAGCTTAAGCTTTTGCCATCCATTCTCAATGTTGTATGAGGCATAGGCATCATGGAAGGCTTGTATATGATTTTGTGAATCCGAGTTGTAGCCTCTTGCAAATTTAGGGATATTATTTATATCAATCTTGGGTAAGTGATTGTCCTTGTGATGCCTATGAGGTATCTTAACTACCTCCATGATCTATAGTAGGCTCTTAGTGAACTTTTCAATGAAAAATATGAAACCTATGTGAGAGTTTCCAACCTAAGAAAAGAAATCCAAGAGTAGAAGTCAGAAAATCATGAATCCTTGGAAGTGGCCTTGGAAAGATATTATTCACTACTACATAGATTCCTAGGCCATGGTTTCTTTGAGGAAAGACAACTTTTCCACATCATAGATTGGCTTCATAAAGAAACAAGGGAGACCCTTTGGATGTATGCTCCAAGTCAATTATACAAGCTACGAACCCATTAGATCAAAGAGTTAATCAAGTGTGTGGTGAAAGAAGAAGGAGAGCTATGTAGACAAGAGAATGTAGAGAAAAATAACTAGGATCCAACTCTGCAAAAGAAAAGTGTTCATATTTATGATAAGGAAAAAGAGGTAGCTCTCAATTAGGTGATTTTACAATGGACCTTGCCAATACAAAATTTTATCATTAAGATTAAAGAAAAATTGGATAAGATGGAATTAATGAATGAGAAAGGTAAAACTTGTGAAGAAATCATAGAGGAGAGAGTAGCATAAAAAGAATCAAGTGATCACAAAAAATGAAGGAAAAAGAACCAAGAAATAGCTAGGAACACTTTTCAACAAGAAGGGGAAATGGCTGTAGAAGAAGAGGCTATAAACTCAACCACTGAAGAGGATGATGGATGTGACATTTGCCTATATGACCATCCAAAGGGCCATTGCCCAATCTTGTTGCATCTACATAAGTATTGGATAGGGGCATTGAATTTGAAGTTTGTACAAAAGTACATGCCCAATAGATTTCCTCTTCCACATAGTAATTTTAGACAGCCCCAAAACCAACTGTACTATCCTAGGAGGACTTATTTCCAGCCTCAACACTAGCATCAACCATAGTGGCAACAATCACAATTTTGGGGGAGGCCACCACCAAACTAGCCCTACCCTTACTACCAGCCAAACCCACATGGATATTATGTTTAATAATCTGTTTCCTTAACTGGTTCTACTTTCTATACCTCAAATCGCTACTACCACTCTCCTAAATTATCAATATCCTACAATATCTTATACAAGATCACCACCTCACACCTCTCACCCTACATCATATCTTTAATATTCTCATACTCACCTCCACCACATGTTACCTCCAACAATACAAGAAGGTTCAACATCAAAACATCAATGAGAGAATGTCGCTTATTCTGCAAACATACATGTAAATGATAACGCTAGTAGATCTCAACCAAAGTCTCAAAAATATCTCTTCTGGAGGAAAGGCTGTAAGCCAAAGCAAAACACTCATGGACCTACTACATCACCTAAACTAGCACAAGGCCAATCTGATGCAACAACCTTCATCATAAAAATGATGTCTCCTAATCATATACAAAAGCCAATAACCATCACCACTCCAACATAAGACATAAATAATAAGCCTATCATTATGGAGAGATAAAAGAATCCATGCATTACCAATAATGATAAAGGGTGTAGTTGTGGGTTGGAAGTATGAAATATTAGCACAACCCCTATACTAGCCCATCATAAAGTTTAGGAGCAAGTGTGTGAGAAAAAACCAATCTATGTCGTAGCCACTAAACCAGAAGACACCCGGTGGCTTAAAAATGAGAATATAAACCCGTTTCAAAGATGCATAGAAGTAATTGAATTGCTTATCAGTTTTGGAATTTTATAATTCTTCATATGTTTTTTATTTTTAAATATTTTTCTTTTCTTTATATTTTTCTCTTTTACTGAGTCATTCTCTTTATGTTTTATGAATGTATTTTATGTTTTTATTAATAAAATTTCCAAGTCATGATGTAGAAGTCAACGTTATGTGTTGGGTTTTTTGTGCTATGCTATCAAGATGATTGGGTAAGTAATTGTGTAAAGTAGTGAGACCACGTCATCCATCCCTCTAGTTCTTTAAATAAAAGGTCTTTTTCAAGGAAACAATTTGGTTCTTCTTTTATGAAACTAAAATTCATTAATGATCATTGAACCTTGAAAAAATGAGGAAATGACCAAGTGGAAATGGCAAAGGGTGTGACCTCAAGGGGACTTGTTGTATTCTCTTCTTAACTTCCTTCATGTGATTTATAACTCCTCTTGAAATGTATCATCACTTCCCTATTGACCAATAAAAAGGAAGATTTTTCTTTGCATGGTGTGGTTTCCATCCAAAGAAAAAATAAAACAAAAAAAAAGATGAAGGAAAATAAAAAAAGAAAACAATAAACAATGATGGGAATTCAAAGCACACCCCTTAGACATAATAATGGACTACAAGCACTAGTTATGGGGTTGGAAAGACATGTTACCCATGCCTGAAGGCACCCCTCTAACTAAGGCCCTTCCTTCCTTACTTCTTCTCTTTTCTTCTCTTGTTGGAGTGATGATTGTTCTTTCAGGAGGTTGTGGACTCATGGTGGTTAGCAGGATGGAACACATTAATGCAAGATTACTATTTATGATATGGACTTGGTTTGAACTTGGATGGATTGGTATGTTGATCATTTTAATCACACTTGTCATAAGAACCTGTTGTGGACATGGTCAAGTACCTTACATCCCAATCTCTCCAATTCCTTATCATCCCATTATTCACCTCACTACTACATGTGATTATGAGCCTTTTGGTTTTGTGTAGTATAGTGCAACATCCTAATCATGATAGTTGTGTGTTGTTTGGAATAAAGCCATGGTTTACATTTATCTTCTTAGGTGTCGACAGACGTCTACAAAAGTGGTTATGCAAGGGCATTATGGCAAGAGCTTGATTTGGGGAGGACCCACTTGCATAACTTTTGTTGATCATGGCTTTGAACTAACCTTCACATATTTTAGAACATTAATGATAGTTTCTCTAAATTTATGCATGATTTTGGAACTACTTCTCATCTGTTTTATTGATTTTTCCTACTTTTCTCTTTCCATATCCATTAATATTTTTTTCCCATCTTCTAAATTAGTCCTTTGGTTTCAATTATTCAAAAACCTATGTACTTTTGGAGTTATGCTTATTAGTCATGGGGGCTAGGGATTCTTGCTTTAAAATTTTTGAAATTTTTCCAACCTCCTATTTTTGAACATCATGGTAACTAATAGTATTTGATCAAAATAATGTGAATAGCTTGATGATTTTAGTTACCTTGTAGCCTTGGGCATAGTATCCTATAATCACCTTGTGCTTAAAAGAAACTAAGGGTTTTGAAAAGGGCTAATTATTAAGGAAAATTTATCACAACTAATGTTGATCCTTTGGTGATTGTAGGTGATGTTAAAAGAAACATCTAAGGAAGAAGGTCTTTTGCCAGGCACAAAAGCAAAGCTAAGAGAGCGACAACAGAGGATATGACCATGGATACATCATAGCACATAAAAGATAGCAGCTCAAGCTTCACATGTTTGCTAGATCCATGGGGTGATGAGAAGAAATTTCAATCCACACTTTAAGAATGTTCTACATAACTAGAGAAGCATCGACATAACAATTAAGGTTAAAAGTCTACCATTGTTAGCAGTAACAAGAAGAATCATCTTTAGCAAATTCTTGAAGACCTTTGTAAATTTTGTAATCTTCAAAGTCTTTCTAGTATTTTTGTCACTTTGTCATTTTGTATACATTCACTTGAATAAACTTTTGTAATGTGGAACTCAAAGTTAGTTAGTAGTTAGTGTCAGTCAATAATTCCATACCTTTCCAATTTTGTAAAGAAAGCTCGATCCTATCCTGTTAACTCAAGGACAAGTTTTTATTTAGTCATGGGGGTATGATGAATCATCAGTTACCTAGGTTATTTGATAAAAATTTAACTTTTTTGTTGGCTCTGATAACAAGGCCTCGACGTTGAGTATCCAATGTCAGAGCCTCAACATTAGGTATCCAATGTCGGAGCCAGGACGTAATGCTGAATATCTAATATCGAGGGGTATACACTAGCCTATAAATATAGTGCTTGGGCTCACGATTTGGAGAAGTTTTGCATTAGTTTCAATATTTTTACATAGTTTTTCATAGTTTTGTCAATAGAGTAGCTAAATTCTTGTAGTTTTATTTCATAATATTAGACAACAGTTAGTGAGTACCCATAGAGTGGATCTGAGTTATTTGTATGAAGTCTTATTCGACTGGTAATGTACCTAGACATATTCCATGAGTGGCAATAAGATTGAGATTGATTCTTATTCATTATAGCACTTTGACTTACATTAGATTTATTTTCCATGCAATTTACTTTTCATGTACTTAGTTAATATTTACATTTTCATGCATGTTAGTTAATTAAGCACATAAGTATGATTGCTTCAAGCATGCATATGACTCTTGGTGATCCTAGCAACGCTTAACATTTGGTAACCCAGTAGTGTTATATGTATTAAGGATGTCCACAGGAAGTGGAATTGGATACTTATGTAAGGGTAGTTGATTATTAATTAGCAATTAGATTAGTTAAATTGATTATAAATTGAGTTTCAACATATTGTTAATCATAGAACAATAAAATATAAAATAATAAAAATCATATGCCTCACTCTAGACTAAACCATAAGTGACAAAGCTTCCACTAGTCCAAGTGAGAAGACAGTGAACTGTGATCAAGGCATAGCAATCTAGATGCCACAACTAGTCCCATCCACAAAATTTGACTAAATCATGCATGAATGCTTGTGATTTGTATGGTTGAGCATAGGCGTACCTCGCCGCTCATCACTAGCCCTCTTAAACCTTTTGTCTCATTGGAAGTTATGACAAAAGCTATGTCATGTGAAAAATCACTTGCCACTATTGAACTATCATGAGTAACCAACAAATATTGTGAAGGTTCACTAGTGTCCATTAGTGTTGCTCAACTTGGGTTTCCTCTTCCTCCACCATGTTACTTCTTCTTGGATTTTAATTCATTCCAACACTCTAGGTATCTGTGAAGTTTAAAGCAAGTTTCCTTGATGTGTTTTGAATTTCCACAGTGAGTACATCCCCCTTTCATTCCTTGAACCTTTGGCTTATAGGTTCCCATCTTACCACCACTTGACGGGTCCACAATATTCTATTTTGGCTTCCCTTTGAACACCATTGTAGCTCCTTGGACCTAGTCTTCATCTCCTTTTGCCAACATTATAGTTGTCGAAGATCTTCCTAATGCATAATAGTATAAGCTTGCTCAACTAATGGAAATGGCTTAATTTGTAGAACATCCCCCTTGATCTTGTCAAATCATTGATCTAGGCTGTCCAAGAAGGTATAAACCCTATCCTCTTGAATGACCTCATTATATTTCTTGATATCCCCCTCACACTCCATTGGATTTGGCCTTCGAAAATCAATTTCTCTCCACAAGCCTTGAAGAGTATTGAAATATTTCTTGATAGACCCTCCTCCTTGTCTTGTTTTTATCACCTTCCTATTAAGGTCATAAACTTGAGAGGCATCACTTCCATCAAAGAAGCTCATGGCAACAACATCCCACATCACCTTTGCCATAGGAAATCAAATATAATTTCCAATTAACTTAGAATCCATAGAATTAATTAGCCAACCTTTCACAATTGTGTTTTCTATCCTCCATTTTCTAAATTCTGGATTTGTTTCCTAAGGTTGTTGAATGTCCTCATTAATGTACCCCAATGTGTCTTTGCCTAAGATGTACATCTCAACAATCGGGGACCATACGCCATAGTTGTTACCATCAAGCTTGATGTCAATGGTTACTGTTCCAAGTTCTAGACTCACAATTCTAGAATTCTGACTCAACATCTAAGTTACCAAGTTCTAGACTCATAATTCTGGAATTCTGACTCACAATAATATGTTGTCCATCGACATCCATTGATTATTTATCAAATATATCTATTCATCAAAGTGACACCCTGTGGCTATGTGAGCCTATCATAGCTACTCTCCCAACAACATCGCATACCCTACCAGTCATATCGTGGTCACCGATTCAAACCCATGACCGATTACAAACAAAATATCAATTTTTTTTTTCATATTGGGGTTTTCTTTGTTGGCTTGAATTGAGGATTCAAATATGTTATTCCTTGAATAAGGAGCCTAAATTAAGACCTGATTTTGACTTAAGAAAAATAAAAGTAAAAAATTTATTAAACATACATTAAATTTAATACTATTTTGACTTTGCTCAATTGAACCCATTTCACCTAGTTGGCCATATTTTATTATGTTTTAACTCAATTTTTACCCTATCTTTACCTCATTGTTACCTTATTTTACCCTGTTTTACCAATTTTTACCTTTTTTTCGCCTCATAGTGACCTTACCTAGTCAAATAGGTCTCACATCATAGCCCACCAAGGCCTAAAATTGGCAATCTTATGGCCCACTAAAGCCTAAAACTAGCAAAAATGAAACCATATTTAACCATGTTTGACCTTATATTACCTTGTATTGCATTATATCCTTTGTTGACATTACCTGGATACTTGTATGACCTTTATTTCAACATTTTGTCTCATTTATGCATTATTACCATAGTATTTTGCATTATTGTTAGCATTATTTTACTAGTTTTATCAATTTTAATTATTTTGTTACATAGGTGTCACTTGATGTGCTTATGTTGTCATGTAGGAATGAGCTAGAAGAATAAGCAAGAAAATTCAATTGGCCTTAAGGCCTAAATAAGCCCATCTCATGATGATTTAGACTGAGTTGACCTTAAATATCAAAACCTTAAGTCCTTGAAACCATTTTAATCTACAACCATAACACCTTAAAGTAGCCTAATTACCATTAACCTTGAAGCCAAAAACATCACGAAGGGCCCCTTAATTAGAACTCCCATATAAGACCAAGAGGATGAGGAGAAAACATTAAAGCCTTTGAAATGCAACATTAAAGCCATCACATAGCCCTAATTACACCTAACATTCACAAGTTTTCTTATAGTGTTGTTTAGTATTGTTGATAGGTTGCAACAAATAACTAATGTTGATGATTTCAATAGTTTACAACAAGCAAGCCTACATGACATCTTTGCACAACAAAGAGATTTTTCCATAGCCTGCCAAGGCCTTAAACTAGCAACATGGTCCACTGAGACCTTAGACTAGCACCATGGCCTACCAAGGTCTTAAACTAGCAACACATGTAACCTTTGGTAACTAGATCTACTAAATAGTTCTACATGGCCTTATGTATTTCATTGTAACAACATCATTTCTATGCTTGATTTTTCTTGTCCTCTTGGAGTTGTGCTTGCAGGATGAAGCCTAAAGCCATCATGGAGGTGCAACTCATCATGATGGCAAGTCACCACGTGACCTTGATGTGCAAGATTCAGTGAGCTTGTCCTATTATGTCAAGAGTGCTTGTTTCATATCATTTCCATTACCATTCCCTTGAGCCCAACCTTGTATCCTAATTATAACCTTCCTTACCTTGGATGGTAATGTTAACCTTCCCATGATGTTTAACACTCATGCACTATGGCTATATGACATTCTTCGTCATGCTCCACCATCAAGTTCATTTGAATGTAACACATTTCATTCAATGGGAAACCACCTATTCCATCAAGTTTAATGCATCTCACATAATGGGAAAACTAAATCAAAATAAACTTTGGCAAAGAAACCCAATGAAGGCTTCACCCAACAAAAACAAATTGGAGAAAGAAAATTGCCAAGAAGCTGAGTGGCTAATGAAACCTAAAAGATAGATCAATGGCTCCAAACAAACAAAGGAAGGAGCCTAAGGAGTGAACTAACCTTGGAGTGAGGTGTTGGTTCTTCAAACACATATGTTGAGAGAACCACACTTCAAAACATGAAGTGTGAAGCCCAAATGGATTAACTAATATGTCTATGCCACATAGTAGCCATGATGTTAATAATTGAGATGCATTGTTAACCTCCATGACCATTTCCCTACTACCTCACTACTATTTCACCATCATAACCTTCTCCCATCATCACAGGCACTCTTGGGCATGGTCCAAGACTACTAATTCAAGCATGGAGAGGGAACGTTGGTGATGGACCTATAGTGGTGTTTTGTGTTCTTTTTCAATGTCTCTCGAGTCAATTCTCTAGACATCAACAAAGAGGAGCTAATGAAACACCATAAAAAATTCATGTTGTAATTATCATTTCCTAACTTGAGGTAAGGATTCATTGTAAATGTGAGATATGTAGTCCATGAGCTACAATCTTACATACTTCAAATTTTTTGAGCCAAAAAATGCTTCAAAAGTTGTTATTGCCTCATTCCCCAAGTAAAAAAAGGTACCTAATGTCTATATTTTGGCTTGGGGAGGTTAAACGCACATTTGGAATGGCTAAAATTGGCATTTTTATGGTTTTCTGTAGAGGTATAGCCCCAACTACGCTAGAGTCATTTTCATTAGACACAGTAGCTACAATAGTCATAGTGGCCACAATAGCTAGTGTAGTCACTACCAAGTCCCAATAAAAGTGCAGTGTTGGAATTGTTGGAATTTCCATTGTTTTCAACAACAACTAGCATAGTCATTCCAAGTTGACAATAGCCAACATAGTCATTCCATGTCAACAACAACCAGTGTAGACAACATTCTCTATCAAGCATGACACTTTCTAAAGGATTCCATCATTTCCATAGATTCTAATTATTTATACATTTTCATCACCTTTTCCACATTCCAACAACCTCAATGTAGTTCACCAATGCTAGCATAGTAAGAATGGTGCCAACATTGTTACAAAAGTTTGTTTACTATTTATAGTAAATGGATGGTTTTTTATGACTATAGTCCATACCAAACATATTATAAATGGTAATTACACTGAAAGTAGATGACTGTTAACCAATGCCAATGTAGTAGGAATGGTTCTAGCATAGTTACAAAAGTCCATTTACTATTTATGGTAAACAAATGGGTTTTGTGGCTGTAGTCCATTCTAGAATTACAATAAATGACAACTATGCTGAGAATAGATGACCACTACCATCTACAAATTAATTCAATTTGTTAGCAATCATGTTAAATAGTCACATCAACCCTATAAGTTTTCAACATCAACACCATTTTCAAGCCCCCAAAGGCTTTGTAATTTGAGCATTTTTTGGCATGTTGGTAGTAATTCCAAGCTTCACACTTGTAATAGTAGTTTTGTAATTTTTCTAATCATTAAATCCCATTTATAGTCCTAATTCTACTTTTTGGTAGCATAAACTAGTACTACGCTAGGCACATAGACTCCCACATAGCTACCATTGTTCCAAAATGTGAGAACCCATTTTCATAGCCCCATTGAAAATCCTAGTTGAAATTGACAAAAAGTTATCAAAAACTAGACCTAGGAAGGGAGTTGTAGTGGAAGACAACCTACCTTCTCCAATAAAGTTTAAGCTTCTACTAGCAACTTCTAGTACCTTTGGCATGAAATTTGTACTTTGTGAACCTTATTCTTTATTATTTATAAAGTTATTATTCATGTTATGCAAGTTTTAGTTTATGTTTCCATTTCTACACTTGTTTTCATTTTCAGATTTGTAATAGCAACTTCATTTTTGTTTACATTTACATTTTCATTTTCATTTCTAGTTTCATCTACATCTACATCTATGTTTTAGTTTGCCATTTTCATTTACTTTTTGTAAGTATTTGGGTGATCAACAAGATCATCTAGGGCTCCCTAAGTCCCATTTTCTAAAGGCCCTTGGAATTTGGGTTTAAAACTATTCCGGTGCTCGAATCTTTTGGTTTTTCCATTCTATCAACCAAAATTTCCAGAACAAACATCGGTCATCTTTAAGGAAGTAGTAAATAACTTCATCAAGTGAAATATTTACTACATAGAGCCTTGATCACTAAGGCAAACCTTCTCACAAACCAAGAACATTAAGGAGGTAATTAAGATAAGTAATAATTTAGCTTATGTAGCATATAAAAACCAACACATGAGAAGAGATAGGGATAAAACCAAACAAGAACATACAACCATGGATTTAGTAGTAAAAGAGTCAAAAAAAGGAGTGAGGCGGGGATCACCATCATGTAATACATCTTCCAACTCATCACAACCATCCACTTCCTACATCCCAAATTAACCAAGACCAAACTTTGGGCATAAGGATAGGTTTAAGTACACTAGGTTGGATATGAAGCTCTCTGAGCTTCTAGAATATTTGCTTAAATACAACCATATACAACATAAGCAAATATCCAAGGAAGCTTGTAAGAGGCATGATCGTCTTTGTGACATAGCTAAAGACTCAATGATAGCTACCAAAGTACTTCAAACTAGATAGGTATTATCATTATCATCAAATGGTTGGTTATGACACTAATTTTTTTCCTAGCGTTAAAGGATGACCTCTAGAAGATGATAGACCATGGAGAGTTGGTGTTGAATGAGCCCAACTCTTCAAGTGCTAATAACAACTTCTATACCATAGCCTCGTTCATAGTAACCAAACGTTTTAGTCCTCCTAGGGAACTGATTGTTATTAGAGTACCATAGCAACCGCAAAACACAAAACCTAGAGAACCATTTGTCATATGGGTATCACCTCCTCCAGACCTTAAGAAGCCCTTCATTATACATGTCCCAAATTTATTTGCTTCAACATCACAACGTAATTAATGAGTTGTTAATCCTTTAAAGCCTAGGGAACCATTCATTATTTGGATCCCTTCACCTTCAATAAGTAAGGCTATAATAACCCATGACTAGAGCCCACATATAGCAGTTCACAACTATAACGTCCCATCCCTTGTTAAAGGTGGAAAAAATTGTAAAAAATGTAATTAACCTTCTAATGAAGGGACACCTCATTATGAGGAGTTACAATTATTCATGTATCCCTTGGAAAAGGGTTTGACCTATGCCATTTAAGGCCAGTGTTAGAGGTCATGCTAGGCATGGAGTTGCAAAGTCGGGAAAGGCAAGTAACAGGAGCTAGGTGAAGTAGGACAAAAAGGAATTAATCACCCCTTTGGTAGGATAACCTAACTATGGTAGTAGTGCTAGATTTCCTCTAAGGCTTAAGTGTCATAGGAAGACAACCCAAAAAGGGCATTATAGTACTCTCTTCCATTAATATAATTTTTTCATTTTCCTTATTTTATTCTTTAGTACCAATTATTTATTTTCTAGTTAATTTATTTATTAAGTATTTATAATGTTTTTGGTATATTATCTAAGAAAATGATGAATGTAATAAATTAAGCATTCATATTTTTATGACATCTAGGAACAAGATGTCACATTTTGTATTAGAGAAAACCTTTAGATAAGAAAATGCCAAAGAAACAAAAAGGGCAATGTAGACTTTAGATAAGTAAGTTAATGTATATCTCTCTCCCTCTTACAAAAATAAGAAAGAGTCAAGTGGCCAAAGTGTTACAAATTGTTAATATATATCTCTCTCCCTCTCTCGCTCTCTCCCTTGTTACAAAGTGTTGGTTTCTCCTTGCATTATCAAGTAACCAATATTTCATAGCATAAAACTTCCTTGCTCAGCAAGCATGTTATAGTATTTTCAATAGCCATGATGTCAACATTTGGAATTCCTTGTTAATCTTCCCTTGATAACCAATATAACCTCTACCTCATCGTAAGTTCTTAACATCCCATCATGACCTTATCTCATCACTATGAGTACTCCTTAGCATGGTTTGACAGCTACGAAATCAAGTGCAAAGGCAAAACATTGGTGATGCATCTATGGTGGTGTTTCATATTCTTTTTTGATGTCTTTTAGGTCAATCCTCAAATCATCAACAAAGAGGGGCCAATGAAATACCTCAAGGAAAACTTCATGTTACGATATAAAGGCATGTAGCCCAAATTTCCATTGTAATTTGGTGAAAATAAAGGTAGATACAATTGCCTTATTTTTCCAAAGATCATCCTATATTGTGACCTTGTACTAATAGTTCCAAGGGATTTCTTAATGTAAAAAAAAAAATAAAAAAAATTGTAGCCCACAAGCTACAAATCCCATGCATCTTAGCTTATGAAGGTAAAAAATACTTCATAGTTCATAAGTGTCATGTAATCTAGCTTATGTAAGGATAAAGAATGCTCCACAAGCTACAAATTCTATGTATGCTAGCTTGTGAAGGCTAAATAGACTCCATAGGCTATGAAAATTTGACATTTTTATCTCATACAATGGGCATCTTAGCCCCACACAATGGGAAACATGTTAGACTTAGGTAGCTCCACACGATGGGCAACATATGAGGTTAGCATGTGGGAGTTGGACAACTCCACATGATGGATGGTGTAGTCTTACACGATGGTCAACATGTGAGACATGGTCCTTCAGTCTACATGCTACACTTTCACTAGGAAGCCATTCGTAACACTTGGAATTGTAACAGATGTGAGCATTATAGATCCAAAATCTATAAATGCTAAATCCAAGATCACATTTAGAAATTTTGTGAGGCTAATTTTCACAGCAATCACTTGGCAGAGTTTTGGCAATGAATTTTAGCAACATATTGGCAACACCATGCATTGTTGATTAGAAGAGTTGCAGGATCATAGGTTCTTCATAGGACACACTCTACTAGCTATGTAAAATTTTAATAGATATATTGATTTTCTCAAGCTTTTAAGCCTTGATTTGTTCTCTCAAATCCCTCATTTTCAGACTTATTAACATTTACTATTTAAAATAAGATTTATGACTACTCTTGTTTGGCCTATTATTCTCTTGTTTCATTTATCCTTGTATTCAATTTTGTAATCTTGTTTTACAAACTTTTAGCACATTTTACTTACATTTAGACGAATTTGGTAACAAACTTTCCAAGTCCATGGGTGATCAACAAGACCACCCATGGTGCTCTGGATCCTTTTCAAGGCCTTTGAATTCATGAGTTGAACTATTTTGTAAGAAATCTTTCAATTTTCCAATGTCAAAAGTTTTCATCATTACATCCGTGATACACACCAGTTTGCCTTTTGGTGCTAAGATCTTGAACTTCAACTTCATTACTTTTCTTCTTCCTTAGGTACCATTCAGTAGGACCAAGAGCTTTTTCTTCTTGCACTCATTCTCATACTTCCAACTTGAAGATTTCATCCATTCATACTTTTATGAATCACTACTTTTCATAATCATATGACTTATGAATCCTTTCTTTCATTGTTGTTCCAATGTCACTTTTTCATCTTATGGATTTATATTGTTATTATTTGTTATATGCTCCTTATAATCTCCTAGTATTTCTATTCATGAAGTGTGAACTTGGGATCTTTTGTATCTTGTGAGGAGTTGTAACTCTTGATGAGTCATTCTAACCTTTCATAACTAATATTGGATTAAGTTAAGAAACTAATGATTATATCTTGACTTAAGAGGATATTCTAAAACTCCCATTCAAGCATTAGCTTCTTCACTTAATCTTTTATTTTTGCAAATTCATGAATGTTCAAATTCTTCCTTTACTTTAATATATTTTATACTTAATTTTTTTCTTCCATTGACTTATGTAATTTTTTTCTTCCATTGACTTATGAATTTGGAAACATGATTATTATTATTTTCATAATGATTTATTCAATCATTCTCTTTTCCCTTCATCTTGTAGTTTTGGTTACAATCTTTTTCTATGCCTTACTCACAACTCTTTTAATATATTCTTCATTATTTACTTTGTAATATGTGATTTAGAGTTTGTTTTATCATCTTGGAACAATATCATGAAATTTAAAGATTAAAATTGATGGTACTATCATCTATGTCCCTTGAGAAGGATATGAAGCTTTTATCATGTAACCTTAGTAAGGGTCTTCATTTACACGATCACACTATATCATATTTCAATTCTGGTAGCTAGGACATTTGTTGATGTATTATACTTTTCTTTCTTTCTTTCAATATGTAGGATACTTCTCCATTCTTTCTATATTTCATCATTATCCTCCACTATTCATGTATCTAGATTGAGACTTGGATTGTACTTGTATATAGTGAGAGCTACATTTTTTTATATGCTATATATCCTTAAGATTGGAATTCTTTTACTTTTTGCAATGGGTCTTGGTTAAAAGATCTAAGTATAGGGAATCATGTAAAAATTTTGCATAAAATGGGAACATGATTTGCATCCATCCCATAGTACTTATAACTTGGAGTTTCAACATTAGCTACTAAAACTTGAAAAATATTTTCTACTATATCTCATTCTCATCTCAATAATTAATCATGATTTAATTGTTTTTTATTACTCTTTTGATTTTCCACTTAGCATGTAGGACCAATTTTCTATTTTTGGAAAGAAAACTATTGGCTAATAGATTCTTTCTCCTTGGTTCTTTAGTGGTCTAATAGATTCTCCATCTTGCAGCTTGCATGGTTGTGATTTCTTTCTCAATGGGTGCATCATTAAGTAGGAAAATGATGTAGATTGGTATCCTTAGTAGCAGGTCATAGACTCAAATTCTTGTGTATCTTGTTAGTACTTTTCTCCTTATTATCTTTCTTAACTAAGCATTTTCGTTGTGTTTTATTATTATGTTAACTTTTTTTAACTTTAATTATTGTTATCATGATAAATTTCCTGTAATCGTTTCTTTAATGTTATTTCCGTTAGTATTTATTATTTTTGGTTATATTTGTTGATAAAACCATTTTTTGTAAAGATGCAATATTGTATCAATGATATTGTAGCTCATCCTATGTCATCATTGATGCAATGTCTCAAGATCTATGCAACCCCATAAATAGTAGCACTTGGATGCACAATCAACAACTTTTCATTCCAACACTTAGCCAAACTCTTGCAATTTCATTTTATAGTTGAGTGATAGGGTGAATGCTTGTAGTGTGGTGTTAAGTAATCAATCAGAATCTTTATTCAAGTAAATTTTACTTGGACATAATTTATGTGTGGCAATAAAGATCGAAGTTGTCTCTCATCATTCCAGCATCCACTTAGGTTTTTTATGTTTACTTAGAATAATTTTCTTTCTTTCTTAGTCAATCATTTACATTTCAAGAACTTTACTTTACATGTTATTAGTAAGTAGAATGGAAACGACTAGTTTTGAGCACTAAGTGTAGTTATTTGGTAACCCAATAATGGCGTTTCCTGATTCGCTTAGTAATAATTCCACTTGGTAATCCCAATGATAACTACATGAGTCCAAGGCATGCATGGTAGACTAGGACTAGATATCCATCATACTAGGCTAAGATAGATTTATGCTTTCATAGTTAACTAGACTTAGATTTTAATCTCATCTCAATTATGTTCACAATTATGCCTCACTAAGAGTTAAACCATACACTCAAACTTTATTAACTTGAAGTGGGAAGACAATGATCTTGAACTTAACATTAATTACTAGCATAATTACATTTTTCATCCATGAATTACGATCTAGTCACATGCAAACACTCATGACTTGTATGGTAGAGTGTTGGGATACCTTCACCACTCATCATTTATAGTGGCACTTCAAGTTTATTTCATTGTATAGATCTTTCACAATCTTCTAGATTCTTTGCATGGATCCTCTATGGTTATTTGAAGTCATCTTTACAATATCTTTATTCAATTTCTCCTTTGCTGTTATCACCTTTATAAGCTTTTTTCTAAATTTTTTTTAGGATGAGGGGGTATTGAATCTAAAAAAATTGAATAATAATATTAAATTTTTTTGAGTACATCAAATCAATGAAGAAAGAATCTAAAGAAAAATCCCAATAGTTTTGGGGATGCCTTTTCAAGTTTTAATTCTTGTAATCAATCTTGAAAACCTTTCCTCTTAGATAGAAAAATGATCAAGTCTTGCTCTTTTTCAAAAGTACCCTCATAGGTTTTTACTTCTTAATAAAAGGTTTCTTGCAAAGAGAAGGATAAAAATGTCTCTAAATACAAAATAATCCATCAATCAGAAATAATGAACAAATATAAAAAAAGTTAAAATCTTTTCATCATTAAGTCTCCAAAACAAAAATAAATTAATATTACAAAAAATAAATTAACTATCCAGCTTTTACATGAAGCTTTTTTTTTTGAACTTGTAGCTAAAAAGCAACATCTTTGAGAATATGATATTTAACTCCTACAGAGAAGTCATAGTTATGCTCTTGCTACACACTAAAGCTTCCAAATAGAGTAGAGAATTAGTAGTTGAAAACACTTCCAAATGCAAAGAAAGAAAGTAGACAAAGCAAGTTGATCACCAATAATGACTTCATTGATGCTTAGTTAAAAGTTATTAAATTTCATATGTCCATTTGCAAGCATGATGTGTAATGAGATAAAAAATGAGAAAAAATGATTTCACTTCCACAAAGAGGACATTGAGAGAAACAATTCTAATATATTTAAGATGATTTTTGATACAAAGACCTTGATTAATAAGATACCATAAAAATAGAATTTTTTGAAAAGGTAGGAGCTCTCCAAATATCTTTTATTTTCTTCATCCAAAAGTGTGGTGGCAATTGCATATTCTTGGCCTTATTGAATTTGTTATGAATAAATCATTCTTTGTAATTATATTGTAGGCAACTTTGGATTTAAAAGAAAAAACAAAACTACCATCTTTCCAAACAATATTTAGACAAGCCTGATGTAAAATTTTATTAACTTATAATAAATTCATAAGATCAAAAATTAAATTTTCAAAATATGTTTCCTCTTTTGATTTAAATCATAGAGGTTAAGAGCCTCATTTCATGTAATCTATCTATCATAAATACATAGACAAGAAACAACGCTGATACCAAACTTGCTTGAAGTGGTACATAATCTAGATGAGTTAGTAGCTTAAGCTTCTTCATTAAAAGGAAACCACGATAGCTTAATTTGCTTAAGCATATCTTTTGAAGCTATAATATGATTGTAATTTTAATACTTACTGAGCTTGCATCATGTCTTTCAAATTTGTTTAAGAACTATAGAACCAATGATAGAAATGGTGTAAAGAAAAAGAAAATATTGAAGAAAGTTTTTAGAAGATCAATTGTTATTATTTTTACATTTTCCTAGACTAAGTCTATTTCTTAAATGGAGAATCCAAATATCATTTCTGTTAATGCACTTTGCAATCCATTTTACTATAAAGAAATATCTTGGTTATGACAATTAATGAGGCCAAGTCCTCCATTTTTCTTACTATCAGTACAAATATACCACGTAACTCTAGAAAATCCTTTTCTATATTACTTAGTAGACCAAAGAAGATGATGGATAATAGGATCACTTTTATCATAAGAAATCTTAGAATGAGCCTAATAATAAGAGTAATGAATATAAGTTAATTGAAGCATTTTCTTAATAACTAAAAATTTGCGATCAAGAGTGAGCTTTTTTCCTTTCCATTGATCAATATTATTTTCAATTTTCTCAACCACATAATTTCATAAAATAGTAAAATTATGCTTAAAAGAAAAAAGTATTTCTAAAATTTTGAAGACATAATATTTTTTCAAAATTTTTCAAGGGTTGAGAATAATCCACTCATCAATATTATCATTATAATAAAAAATAAATGTTACATAATTGATATAAGAGCTAGATAACATGTAGTAAGCTTCTAGTCTAGCTAGTAGAATATTGATATATTGTAGATAATTGTTAATCATACAAAAAAGAATCATATGCAAAGTGCATGTTAAGAATGTGTGGAGCTTGATCATCCTTAATGATATTCCTTTGTAGATTATAATGTACATTATGTGAGAAAAAGTCTATAGGAATGATAAAAAGATAAGGAGCTAGAGGACAAGCTTAATGAATGGACCACTAAAGAGAAAAGAATAAACTTAATTCAAAATTTGTACCAACTTGAGCATTAGTGTTAGTAAGCATAGTATGTATAAGAAGAATAAACTAATCATCAAATACCTATTTATATAGACAAGAAATAATGAAATTGTATTCAATATTATCATGAGCTTTAGAATAATTTAACTTAATAGAAGCAATGTCCTAGTTAGTATCAAAACCCTACTACATTTTTTCTCAAGATAGAATAACATTATTTAAGATATGTTTGATTTTAATGAAACTTGTGTGCTCAAGTTTGATGATATCTTCTATAATTTCCTAAATTTAAGAAGCCATGTATATACCCAAAATTTTATACGTATCATTAAGAAGAGTAATAAGTCCTAAATTACAAATATGTTAAAGATATCCATTCTCAAGAAGAAGATGAATCATACATTTACTAATATTTTTACAAAGAGAAACTTTTTTAAGAGCTTCTTCAAAAACATGAAAGAGATCATCTTCAATAATGTTTCAATCCTTCTTAAAAAATTCTATTGAAAAACTATCAAATCCTATATTTTTATGATCACCTAAGCTAAAAGTACCTACTTGGATTTCTTCCATTGTAATTTTTTCTTCAAGCATACTTTGATGTACTTTCATTATAAGATGAGGTATATACGTACTAAAGGCCATGAAGGTTTCCTTATTAAAACCTTTAGAAGAAGAAATAGAAAAAAATGATTTGCTCAAAAATTATTAATAATCTCATGATTTGCAATGATAGAATAATTTATATAAATCAATTCTAGCTTAGGTACTTAACTTTTCCTTTTAGAAATTAAAAAAATTCCTCCAAGGATTCATCTTTATTTTTAAGCTAGGATATGTAACTTTTAGCAAGAGTACTTATATCTCCAAAAGCATTCTAACACTACCTAACACATCGAGCTTTAGTCAAGACTTTTGAGTTTCAAAATCAAAGGAATATTTGTCTTAATGAAGTTACATTTTCTTGAAAATTTCTAAAAGATCTTCTTCATCTTGATGCTTTTGCTTAGCAAATTACTTTCCAAACCATCTTACATAATTTCTAACTTTACAAGTAGTTCATTACCACTAGTCAATCTAATATCACCAGTAGGTTTTTATTTATATTTGATAAATACTTAAAAATATTTTTCCCACTAGGACTTGTAAACTAGGACTTGTAAACATATTAGTATTCATATAAAAAATCTCTTGCTCTAAAAAGGAAGAAAATGATTTTTAGAGAGAAGTATTGATAGAAAAATAATTTAACAAAGTAGCATTTGTATGTTTCTACTTTACTTATATGCATTCAAAAAGAAACATTAAAGATGTAAAATCTATCAAGTTGATAGTAAATTCTATCATTTTCTCAATGATAATTACACCAAGGATAATGCTTCTCATTTCAATGATGTAGGAAGAAAGAAGTAACAAAAAAAAGAAAATATTTTACTTTAAAATTACACCAATCTTCTTTTTCTTGAGATGATATATAAGAAGAAAGAACACCAAGTTTATCAAAATGACTTTCAACCATATTGAAATCACCTCCAATGATCCAAAGAATTTTACGCAAAGATAGAAGATATATCTAAATCTTAAATTAATTTTTTCAAATTATTAGAAGTATAAATATTATAAAGTCAAAAGACTCATTTTTCACTATGACAAGTAATCCAAATAACTTTTCTAAGGTTGTTAGAGCCAAAATTTAAAACTTTTCTACTATAATTTTTATTAGCTTGAATAGCAACACCTACTTTATTAACTTCATGAGTAACATAAGAAATATAATTTTTTAAAAATACATTTACCAACAAAACTAATATCATGCACTAGAATCTTACTCTTCAATAACAAAAGAAAATCTAAAGATAAATGCTATTTTGAAGATACTTCTTAACAATCTTTACTTGAGAGATATCAAAAAGGCCTTGAATATTCCATGATAAAACTAACATTGAAATGTGAAAAAGGAGACCTCCATTCTTGATTTTTCATGCTCAGCATTTATCTTAATATTTATGTCACTAATGGGTTAAAAAGCATTGTCTAATGAGAAAACGTTTGGACTAATAGTAAAAGTAAAGAGAGAAGGAGATACTTTAGGTGTTACATCCCCATTTCTAAATAGAGTTGTTTTGTAACAAAGATGGTATTGCTTCACAACAAGTGATGTAATTATAGTAATAAGAATCAAAATAAAAAGTTGTAATAAGACATACAATGACATATGATGATAATGAGCATGTCTCTTAAGGTGACCTTTGGGGATTTGACTTGATATATTTATACCCAGAAATTAGAGGTTGTGCCAACATGGATTTGCAGAGCCAGCAATAGTAAGTAATTAGTGAAGTGAAGCATGACAAGAAGATGAATAATCACTTATTTTACTTAGATACAACATTAATTGTGGTGGTAGCGCTAGATTGCTTATAATGGATAGATGTTGAAGGAAGATAAACCTAAGGAACCTTGACAACATGGCCTAGACACATTATTTTTACATTAATAAAGATTTTGTTTCTTCTTCTTCTACATTTTCCGTATTGCATCCTTTACACATAATTTCAAGTATTATGTATATATGATAAATTCCATGACATCTTGGAATGGGATGTCTTAATTGGTATTAGAGTAAACCATGATCCAAGGCTAATTAGAATAAAGGACTAACTACAACTTAGTGAAAAACCATGAAGCATGATCAAAGGAGAACTATGAGAAATTGTGAGATGTGAATTATGTCTAGGATGAATTTTGTAACCAAGAAGATTTATTCCTAATCATTTCCATGAATATATGTGACTAAAGCTCAAAGAGTCTTAATCATACACCAACCAGGTTTATCAACTATTGGAAACTCTAGTAAGATAAGAGAAACATCAGTTCAATAACTATTATCCATTTTATAATAATGTAGGATTTTTCTCTTAGCTGGTTATGGAAATCCGTATGTTCTTCAACAAGGGTAATAACTACAACAAGGTACTTAAAATATTACTTTGTTATTAAGTTCCATCTTTCCTAAAACACTTGAACCTCAACAAACCAATATTACATGCTCTTATCCAAATTATCGATAAACTTAAGGATGTCAAGATACCTAGATATCCCCTCTACTTATCAAGTAAGATACCTTACCAAGGGGTTGATAGAAAATTCACTCATTAGATAATATTGCAATGCTCTACCTTGTTAATCTTCTTCTTAGAGGCAACTCATCCAAGCTTGGAAATCCTTATCCCATGATCAAGTCTACTTATCATTTATAATCAAAGTTAAGTGACTTAGAAGTTCCTATGTTGCATGCTCTTTAAGGTTAACTTAAATTTTCAGTGTTTAATGAGATGATTCGAACAATATCAATTTCATCTTGATTGGACTTATAGTCTGAGAGATTTTGAATTCTAAAGTTTATTGTAATGTGTGCTTAGCAAAATTTAAAAATTAATAATTTTATAACATTAAAATTAATATTAAATTTTTAAAATTTAGGGGCAAAAATATAACATGAGACCTCTTACAAATCAAACCAAACTCTTAGCCCCAATTTTTCTATCCACCAAGCCAACCTTGCTCGATTATATAAAAATATTTTGCAATAATATATAAAAATATTCTAACTTAAAAGAAATCATGGCGACCACATTGGAGATAGGGCCTACACATGGTTGGTCACTATGGATCACAGTACAATAGGGCCACATAAGGCCTAGCCACTACGTATTGTGGTAGGGTCACATCAAGCTCAATTGCTATGTACCATAGAAAGATCCATAAACTAGTACTAACAAATTTAATAAGTAGGACTAACCTGACCTAGTAATCTAATTACTTGGACTAACAAATCTAATATTTTTGTTCTTCTTGGACCTTAGGATTAGGTAACTAGAATATGCTTATAGTTCAACTTTGGCTATTAACCCCTAGTTTATCATTAATGACACTACTATAGTCAGTATCCTAAGGGGGGTAGAACACTTATTAAGAGTGAAGGAAATATAGCTAAGCATTACTAATATAACAAATTGAGTGGTTGAAGAATTAGTTCATGAATCAAAATGACAAGGAATATGTATAACAATTTAGCAATAACTAGATCATGTAACAAACATCAACCATCATGGAAAATCATAATATTATCTTGACAATGCATATGATACCTATGAGAAGGAACAAGGTAGGAGAGAATTATAGGGCCCTTATTTCTATTTCTTTTTTTAGAAAAGTCAAATATTTTGAGTAATATAAATGGAAAAGAGAGCTTACCCTACATTTACTTGGAAAACGAAAGATATGAGTTACACCTTGTGTAATCCTAGTTAGGGCTAGTGATTGGTGATTGGTAAATTGTTGGCAAGCTAAAACTTATTTTCATCTGTTGTCATCCACAATTGTCACCTCGATGACATCTAAGAGAACTTGGTGTCATTGGAAGAAAACTTTAGGATCCCTACTTAACCATTATTAATAAATATTTATTTTGTTTCCAAATGAAGCACATTTACATTCTTAATTCAATGATTATTTTACAAATTCAATGTTTATCTTTGAAAACTTGCTTTTTCATCTAAATTTTACAAATTTAATTTTTAAGATGTGGATGCCATTCTAGGAATGTCATTTCTCTAAAAATTTAATACCCTAAACCCTAAAAACTAAGCCTAAATTTTTAGGGTTTAGGTTTTAGGATTCAGGTTTTAGGGTTTAGGGTCTAAGATTTAGGTTTTAGGGTTTAGTGTTCATGGCTCAGGGTATAGGGTTTTGGTTTAGATTTTAGGGTTTAGGGCATTAAATTTTTTGAAAAATGACATTCCTAGAATGACATCCACATCTTCAAAATTAAATTCATAAAATTCATAAGAAAAATATTTTACTAACATATGAGTTCCTTGAGAAGGGTAGGAAGCTTTTATCATGTAATCTGAGTAAGCATCTTCATTTACATTATCACACTATATCACATTTCAGTTCTAGTAGCTAGGACTTGCGTTGATATATTCTACTTTTCAATAGATGGGATACTACTCCATTCTTTCTAATTTTGCTCTTGATCCTCCACTTTTCCTATATATGGATAGGGACTTAGATTATACTTGTATATTGTGAGATGTGCATTATTATCATATGCTACATATCCTTAAGATTGGAATTCTTTTAACTTCTACAATGTGTCTTGGTTAAAAGATCCAAGTATACAGAATCATGTGAATATTTTGCATAAAATGGGAACAAGATTGACATCTATCCCTTAGCACTTATGACTTGAATCAACATCAGCTATCAAAACTTAAAAAATATTTTCTGCTCTATCTCGTTCTCATCTCAAAAATTAGTCATGATTTTATTAGTTTTTTATTACTCTTTTGATTTTTCATTCAACATGTAGTACCAATTTTCTATTTTTGGAAAGAAAACCATTGGCTCATAGATTCTTTCTCCTTGGTTATTTAGTGATCCAATAGATTCTCCATCTTGCAACTTTCATGGTTGTAACCCCTTAATTAGTATGCACCTCATTGAGTAGGAAAATGATGTAGATTGGTATTCTTGGTAGCAAGTTGTAGACTCAAATTCTTGCATATCTTGTTGGTACTTCACTCCTTATTATATTTCTTACCTAATTATTTTTCTTATATTTAATTATTATCTTAACTTATTTTAATTTAATTATGTTACCATGATAATTTTCTTGCAATCATGATGAGTGGCGAGGTACCCCTACACTCAACCAGACGAATACAAGCATTCACGCATGATCTAGTTGAACTCCATGGATAGGCTAGTTGTGGTATCTAGATTGTTATTCATTGATCGAAGTTCATTGTCTTCCCACCTAGAATAGTATTTGATTTGTCATGTATGGTTTAGTCCATAGTGAGGTGTATGATATCATCCTAAACTAGGGCTACTCCTAGAGGCAATGGAAAATAACTTTGCTTTAAGCTAAGAGGAAAAGGGAGAGAGAGTTAAGCTAATGGGACATGGGAGGAGAGAGTCTAAACTAGCCTAAGTGCGATGAGCATCCATTCCTTAATCATAGGTACACATCTTGGACCTCATGCACAACTACTGCTGGGATTACCAAATGCAAATCCTAGGTACGCTACTAGTTTACCAAGTAGTCACACTTAAATGCTCATGATTAAGTTGTACTCATTCCGCATTTAACAATAGGAATAGTAAATGATGGTAAAAAAATATTAACTAAGAAAAGAATAAATAACAATAAAAAGTAAAAATAACAATTAAACAATTAAAACTAAGTGAATGCGACAATGATGAAGTAATCTCGATCTTTATTTCTGGTCATGTGCATGTCCAAGTATGTCACACTCGAATAAATGTGTCATACAATTACTGGCATCACACTTTTAGGCATGCACTAGGAGAATAGTCTAACTCCTATAAAAAAAATTGTAAGAGCTTTGCTAAAACTACCAAAAAGATGCCTAACTATGATGGGTGTGCACTTACTTATAGCTAGAGATAGACATTGCGTTAACAAGGTCGCATTAACACATGGATGGATGCATCAATGGGGCCACATCAATGTAGCCGTGTCAATGTAGCCTAGCTGACAAGGGTCTGATATTGGGTGTATGATAATAGGGGTCTGATATTGGGACTCATTAGATATCAGGGATCCAATATTAGCACCTTGTTAACAAGGGTCCGGTATCAGCACTTGACAAACCATGATTCATCATACCCCTACAGCTGAATAACAACTTTTCCTTGAGTTAAAGAAAGTGAGGAATAAGCTCAATTGATTACACAATAGATAGGTATGGGATTATTGATCAACTAGAAATCTATTCATGTCATAGAGTGGGATTGAAAAAAATCAAAATTGGAACACAAACACAGAATTACAAAACTTTGTTGGAACTCATGTGGTTCCTGGTGGCAGTGGCTCCTCCATGGATGCCTTTCCTTTGTCCTGTGCTTCAGGCTTTCGAGATTGATACTGTTGAAGAAGCACTTGACGTTTTTTCTCTTCTATCCAAGGATTATGAGTCATCCATGCTGATGTTCCAATGTTTGATGGAGTCAGCACTTCCCATGGACACGACAACTGTGAAAACACTTGATTGGCCTTGTCATGCCATGCCGCAAATAGTTGTTGTTCCTCTTCATAGGCTTGAACCCTAACCTTTCCACCTTTTTCTTGGCTAGATTGTGTAGTGATAAGAGTTCCCTGATGGATGCTGAATGGTTGTGCCTCCTACTCTACATGTTCTTCATGAGGTCCTTGACCTCTATCTCCCCCTAGGCATTCAGTTGCACCTTGAGAAGGTCCTCCTTATTTTTCTCTTTTAGGGGCCATCTACAATCACACAAACATCAACTATTAGTAAGGTTATTGAAAGAAGTTCAATTATTTCATACCTTACTTATTGCCTTTCATAAATGTTGAATTCTTTACTTATTGTGATTTTAGAGTTAGAAATTTTTTCAAGGAAGTTGCCCTAAAAGTATAATGTCAAACCTGATTTGTTTAGGTGACACATCAAAGGTCACGTAATGGTTTTGAAGAAAATTTGATAAAATGATGAAAAAGGAAAGAATAGATTTGGCAATGAAGTGCTCAAAGGGTATAAAATGATGTGGTGGTGTGCAACAAGTACAAATTACAAAAGTCATGCAAGTGGATCCTCCCCAAAGTAGGTTCCAACCTATAATGCCCTTTCATAACCACACCTAAAAATGTCCATAGGCACTATAAGGGTTAAATGTAATCCACAATAGTTTCAAAAAACACACACATGTAGATACCATCATGATGAGGTATGAATTCAATGCTACACAAGACACAAGTCAAAAATTCATGAATAGCAAGATGAGACAAATTATAGAAGGCATTGTAGAGATTGGGACATGAGGTAACTAACCTAAGGCATAAAGAATCCTGCTTGTAAGGCATGATTAGTATGTCATTAGCCTATCACTCCAAAATCAAAACCAAATCCATTCCTCTGATCAATGACATCACATTATTTTATCCAGTGATGGACAACCATAAGAGCACCATGACAACAAGGCATATGATCACTTGCTATTTTTTCCAAGGGAGGAGTGATTTGGAATCTACGGCACACACACAAAAGTTTTTCTTTCTTGTGTGGTTCATCCCTGATGAGTGGTGAGGTACCCCTACACTCAACCATACAAAACGAGCATCGCACGCACGATCTGGTTGAACTCCGCAGATGGACTAGTTGTGGCACCTAGATAGTTGGCCTTAGGTCATAGTTCGCTGTCTTCCCACCTAGACTAGTTTTGCATATCTCATGTATGGTTTAGTCTAGATGAGGTGTATGATGTGTTTCCTAATCTACGCTACTCCTGAAGGCAGTGGAAAATAATACTAACTAAGCTAAGCTAGGAGGAAAAGGTAAAGAAATCTAATCTAGCCTAAGTGCGATGAGCAACTGATTCCTTGATCAACTGTACACATCTTGGACTTTGTGCGTGACTACCACTGGGACTACCAAGCGTAGCTCTGAGGTACGCCACTGGGATTACCAAGCGCAGATCCCAAATACGCCACTGGGTTACCAAACATAGATCCTGGATACACCACTGGGCTACCAAGCAATCACACTTAAATGCTCATAATCAAGTCATACTCGTTCCGCTTCTAGGAGTTTAAGGGTGAGAGACTAATCGTGATGAGTAACCGATTCCTTGACTAGCCATACACACCCATGGGCGCTCGTAGCCAAGTCGTACTCACACCACGCTATGAAAGTAATAAATAACATTAAATAAATAAACTAAGTGAATGCTGCAATGATGAAGTAATCTCGATCTTTATTGTCAGTCATGTGCATGTCCAATTATGGCACACTTAAATAAAGACACTCTACAATTACATTCACCACACTGCGGGCAAACATGGGAAAAAATCTAACTCTAGAGGGATCAAACTGCTAGAGCTTCGCTACTCTAAAACTGGGATCCCGAACAAGGGAGAGCTACGTATTATTTATAAATATGGCGGCAGACTACGATATCGCATACGCAATATTGTAAGGGAAGATGCGATATTGTGTACGCGATATCACGGGGGATGCGATATCGCGTCGGCTGCGATATTGCGGCCTGTGCGAACCACGTCTCATCATATCCCCACGACTGAATAAAAACTCGTCCTCGAGTTAGAAGGAGAACAAGCTTCAGATTACACAGTGGATAGGTATGGGATTATTAACTGAAAAAAGAAATGGACTAATGCCGCAGTGTGGGAAGACACAACATAGAGAAAAAATGCTACAACTACAAAAATGTGGAACTCATGTAGTTCCTGGTGGTAGTGGCTCCTCCATGGGTGCTTTCCCTTTGTCACGTGCTCCAAGCTTTGAAGGTTGATGATGCTGAAGAATAGCCTAGAGCTTCTCCTCTTCGGTCCGAGGGTCTTGTGTTGTCCATGCTGATGCTCCGATGTTTGATGGAGTCGGCACTTCCCACGGATAGGGTAGTTGCGGGAACATCTGATTAGCTTTGACGTACCATGCCACGAACACCTGTTGTTCCTCTTCATAGGCTCTAGCTTTGTCTTTGTATTCATGAAGTTCTGTTAGCCATCGAGCCAAGTCGGTTGCCACATCTTTCTATCCTTGGTAGCTTTCTTTTACCATCGCGAGTTCAGAATTTGCGACATCTAGTTTTTAAGCTGACTTCTTTCGCTCTGCAAATTCTGCTTCATATTTGATATGGGTGGAAGCTACCTACTGCTTAAGCTCTAACCTCGGGCATCCTGTTGTTAACATGGCCAGGTTGGCATATCGAAGGTTTGCCAACTCCATGTATTCAGTTAAGTCCTGGATCTGTAGGTCCTGGTTCTTAATTTTTGCTTGGTGGGCGTAGGCATAAGTGTCCAATATGGCCCCCCAATCAGTGTGCTGGGAACTGATGTTATTGATTTGAACTTTGGCAATATGGATCTCCTTCTCTAGGATTTTTTTGTACATCCCCACCTGATCACAGAAGTGCTCCTTCAGCTTCTCGTGTTGTTTAGCCTCATTCTGCCACGCACTAATTTCAATGGTTGATTTTTGTCGAATTGTGTGTACCTCCTCCATTGAGAGGGTTCAATTTTCTCTGGCTAAACAACTCACATTTCGGTTAACCCGAATGAACTGTTCTCGCAATTGATGAAAGTGTTCATCGAGAACATTCTTTTGCTTCTCCACAGAAGTCAACCAAAGGTTATCTACAACCAACTACTTATTCTCCTCCTGCAAGGCCTTGAGTGCCTTAAGATGTGCATGAGTTTGCGCCTTTGCTGCGGAGGCATCCCAAGTGGCCATCTCCTTTTCTTCTCCCACCTTCTTATTTTCTGCAATTAGTTTTGTTAGTTGCTCGATTTTAAAATTATCTAGCTGGTCTACGGGAACCAATCGCAAAGGATCCCGCTGTGCTGCTTGTAAGGCTAAGAGCTGCTCTTGTAGTTTCTGCACTTCAGCTTCAGCATGCTCTGCCCTTACTTCAGATAGGACCAACTTCCTCTTTGTGGAAATGAGGTCTGACTAAATTGCCGTTACATCCTATGGGATGTCAAACAAGGATGTCAAAACTTGTCCTATTTGAAGCAATCTATCCAATACATCCTCATGTTCTGCAGGAGTCATTGAGGTTCTGGCAATAGTTTGAGCATCTTGTGCTCCTGAAAGATCTACCGGTGGTACAAGAGGTACGTTGAAAGACTCTTTCATGTGGTCAGCGACCACTTCAGCAGCTCCCGCAGCATCCTGGTGTTGCATGACCACCACAGTGGCCCCTTCACCAGTCTCTAACTGCACTTGAAAAGATGTCACGTGTTTAGAGATCTGTTGTGACCATCTGCTTTCCCTTCCTCTTGTTTGCATTGACAACTCACCCCGTGTGTGATCTACTAAAATCGTAGGCTGGCTGGCATCATCGATGACGCGGAAGAGATTGGCGTCATCATGACTTCCCCAAATGACCATCTCAGCAATGGCCCTCAGATGGCTCATCGACGGTCTATAGTCTTGCGGCGGTGGCTGATCCTGGCTTGTGCTAGGTCCTGCTTCTTGTTGTTGGCTGGGACCTGTGGCTGGAGGTTGACTGGGTCCTACGAGTTGAGTTGTAGGGGGTCCAGCCATTTTTTCTTCATCTTCTTCATCTGGTCCCAGCTCTTCGCCAGTACTCTTTCTTGGATCTGGCACCTTTAATAATTTAGCCTAAGAAGCATTTTGGGCCTTTGGGATGATGTCATTTGTGTATCCCCGAATGCCAGCCCGACAGCATAGTTTTTTGATAAGGCTGGGAAAAGGGAGTGCCATTTTTCCTTTCTTTCGTTCTTCGAATCGCCTTAAGATCTCCGTCAAATATAGATGAGGAAGGTTAGCGTTAACCTTTTCCATCAACACTGCACATCCTCTTGTCACGTACATTGATATTCTTTTAAACCTTTTGTGCGGAAGAGGTGATAGGTTCCGATTTTGAAATAAACTCTCTCTTCCGTTGTCAACTCACCAAAAGCTTTATCTCTGCCATAAGCCTTTTCTAGCCAATACTTTCGCACATCAGGGTATGATCAGGTAGATAACCAAGCAATGTGGGGGCCTGAATTCGGAAGGTTTAACACCTCTGAAATTGCCTGTGCAGAAAAATCTACTATCACACCACCAATGTTGATTGTGGTGCCTTGCTCCTTATTGTGCCAGAATAGGTACGTTTCTCCTAAGTACCAGGCACCTTGTTCAAAGAGGACAGGCCATAAGGGAGACCCTTTGAGGTGATCCCTAACAGCCTCAGGAGCGAACTCTACAAATGATTTGAAGTTGAGTTCCACAATCACCAAAGCGATTGTGGACTTCATGTGGNGATTTGAAGTTGAGTTCCAAAATCACCAAAGCGATTGTGGACTTCATGTGGATAGCCTAAACACGTTCCGGGGCAACGTGAGTTGTTGTCCCAGTTCAGGCACAGCAGCTCCTCCTTCTGCCTACTCGGATCGTCTAGTAGGAGGTTCTTCTTGATGGATACTAAATAAGTGCACCTCCTATTCATTATGTTGTCCGGTAGGGCCTTGCCTTCTACCTCTCCTAGGTTCTATTGCTCCACCTTGGGTAGGACTCTTCTGCTGTGAACGTTTCGGGGCCATCTACAATCACACGGGCCAACATTAGTAAGGTTGTTTAGGAAATCAAGTTATACCTTACTACTTNAATGGCCAAACGAAGCTAAGTGTTGTGGCAAGGGTTCCTATTTATAGGAAAATAGGACGCAATATCGTGTACAGTACATCGCGTACGCGATATCATGTGGGACGTGATATCACGTACGTGATATCTCGTCCAAACTATAGTGAGACACCTGAAAATGATTAAATTTTTAATGATTTTTCTTGAAATTAATGTGTAAAGTGAGGA
>MNCI01035683.1:4576-21269 GCA_015680685.1 Gnetum montanum
TCTTCCTAACTCACACTTGTGTTATCAGTACATATGGTATATATATATATATATATTATTCTCATGGCTAGATGAGTAAATGAAGATTTAAGAATTAACTATTTAACTACTTAGCTAATCTAGTAACTAACTACCTTAACATAAAGTAGCCACTCCTACTTACCATATATATCTCAAACTAATATCAACAATACTAGGTTATCAAGTGGCTATTATTGGGTGTACCAAATGGCCACTATTGGGATTACCAAACATAATACGACATGTTCGAAGTCATCATACTTACGTATTTATAATTAAGCATATTAATTAATTAAAACCATGAATGTAAATTTCATTAATAGTAAAGTGCAATAGGAAAACTTATCCTTGAGTGAACAAAAGTGGGATCAAGTTTCTTACAAAATTTGAGGAATTGTGAAATTTATTTAACTACCAAACAAACAAATAGACTAACTCAACTAACTCTAAGTGCCAAATTGTACAAGATTACAAAAATTAGTATCCATTACCACAAAATTAGACACTTTACAAAAATTTCAATAGGCACTTTGTAGAGTTGCTGAGGACGTGGCAAATTCTCAAACAATGCCCGAAGATAGAAGCTTTTGTGGCATTGAAGATCCTTCACTAAGTTCCAGTGTTGGTGGTTGTTGAGGTTGACCTATTGTTGCTATTGCTACAAACGAAAGCTTGAAAATATCTGGTAAAGTTTTCATCTTTTCCTCTTTGTCATGGGAGTCATAGGTAGTCCATGTAGCTTCATCAATGTGAGCTAGAACAAGGATGTCCCATAGGCACGAAATCAAAGGAAATAATTCTTTCACATTGATGAATCATGCTATGAGTTCTTGACATTCTATGTCGAATGTCTCTACCAAGTTCTATAGCTCATGATATTCATTTATCCTTCAGGTCAAATTCTCAACAACAAATTGTTGATCAATGAATTTACTTATGAGAACTTCAAGCTCTACATTGGCTATCTCCAACTATTGTTTTGTTTCCTTGTGATGCTTAAATTCTGCATCATATAAGAGGTAGGAACTAGCCACCAACTTCTTCAACTTAATCCTTGGTCTCCTCACTATCAACATAGCCAAGTTTGCATAACAGATATTGGCAAGCTCCATGTATTTCATCATCTCCTTGACCTACAACTCCTTTAAGTAGATTTCAACTTTGTTGTATATGTTTAGTCCAGAAAATATGGATTGCCATATGTTGCCTCTCTGTTGGAGTTTTTAGAGAGCCTTGCTCATCTTCACCTTTGCCAATTGAATCTCCTTCTCATTGACTTCTAGTTTCTATAATTTTTTCCCTTTTAAATTTCATGGCCTCATTTTTGCATGTGTCTACCTTGATGGCTATTTTCTAGAAAAGTGCACAAACTTCCTACATTGAGAGATTTTTGTTCTCTATTGCAAACCTCCCCAAATCAAGGTTAACCTTAGCTAGCTACTTCTATTATTGGTAAATGAACTCAACCATCTAGTCCTTTCACTACTCAACATTTCATAAGGATGACTATATTTGGTTAAGACTAAGTATCCTTTGCAGACTTGTGACAAGTCCTTGTTGTTATTGAAGATCATGGCCTTTGACAAGGACATGTTAAGCACCATAGCCTCTTTTGCATTCTCAACCTCTCCTAGTGTATGCTAAAGTTATTAAAAAGCTTCCTCCCTTGTGAAGTCTAGCCTAATAATGGCAGAATTGAAGAGATGGACCTACAACTCTACAACCTCATTAGCCAACCATTGATTCTTGATGGTGGATACCTTCAATTGAGCATTGGCAATGAGTAGTTTATCCTTCTACTTAAGCAGCTCCAATTGGATAATAGTGATTTCTTCTAGAAGATCAAACATCTCTAAAAGTTATTGCCTGACTCCCACTAGTCATTCCAACACTTTTTCGTGTTAGGTAATGCTTAACCAATTACTTCTTACTCTTACGAACATCTAGACATTCACCATTACAACAATGTCTGATATAGTTGCCACAAGAGCATTTAGGGCTTCAGCTACCCTATCAGCCACCACTTTTGCCACTATCTCTTATCCTTGATATTACATAACTACAATGGTTGCCCCCTTACCTTCCTCCAACTAAAATTGCATAGAATATTTGTCCAAGGATTAACACTGTGATCTCTTAGCACTTGGATTCAATCTTGCAGATGCTTAGTCTCTTTGAGCTAAGAATAGTAAAGTAATTTTTTGGTCTGGCTAGCTAATGGTCCTAGTGACCTCATTAAGATGGCTCAAGGCTATACAATAAAATGATGGCTTTCCATCACCTATTGATCCTTATTTATGCTATAGCTACTGCTCACAAAGTTTTCTAAGCCTTCGAACAGCTAGAAACACCTCTAGTGTAGTGTCTCCTATAAGTGGTGGCAGTGGTCACCTCTCCTCTTCTTGTAGCTTGGTTGCTACCTTGTTCTTCATCATCTCCTACCATGATGCAACAAGAGCATGACAAATCACATCATTGGCATAGCATGCTATACCTTCCCTTTTGCATAGTTTTTAGATGAGGCACAAAAAGTGAAGTGTCTTCCTTCCCTTTTCATTCTCATTGAAGCATTTTTATATCTCTAGATATATATAATGGGGAAGGTTGGCAAGGAATTTTCTACTTAGAGTGACACATACATGGGTGGAGAAGGTTGTTAGCTTACTTAACCTCACTATTCGGTTTAGGTGATAGGTTGTGATTTTGAAATAGGCACACTCTACCTTCATGAGAGCACCATACTCTTTATAGTCCACTTCATAACAATGCTAGATCCATATTTCTTTTTGGCTTCGGGATTTGCTTGGGTAGAGATTTCCACCAACTTTGCCCTAGTATTAGGCAAATCAAGGACTTCCACAATGGCCTTAATCGAGTAGAAGGTAGTAATGTATTTAATTTTCACGAATGTGTCTCCTTATCGATTATTGCAGAATAGGTGGATCTCCCCCAAGTACCATTCTCCACTAGTAGAGAGAATGGACCACATGGAAGATCCATGTAATTGGGTGCAGACATCTTCAAGTGCCAACTCTAAGAAGGATCCAAAGTTCAATTCTTAGAGAACAAAACTCTAAACCTTCTTAGACATTATCCTCTCTAGGTAAGCCTCTATGAGAGTAACTTCAAGGTTAGGCCTTAGCCTAGGGGCTTCATCTTGCCTAGGCTAGCTTGTTTCTATCATCAAAATTTGTCGAACAGATTTCACTTTGGGTTCTTCCCGAAGAGATCCCATTGCATGAGTTGCTTCAACCACTTACTCTTGCAGGCTATTGTGATTATTATTGTTGGCTCCTTCCTTCTCTTAGCCACTTTTCCCTAGGCTGGGAAGGCCCTCTAACCTACATTCCTTACTTTGGTACCATTTGTGACCATAAACGTAATCCAACATTAGCTTTTCACCTTATAATCATTAGTTATTTTGATACATTTCTTATTAGATCAGATAATACTTAAGCTTGTTTGTGAGTTTGGTAAGTAATATTATTTTATTAATTAGCTACCAGAGTTTGTTTGTTATGTTTAACCTTGTTAGAATGAGTAATTTAATATTATTTTAATGGGTAAACCTTAGGGAGTTAGGAAAATTTCAAAGAATTTTTTCAAAGAAATTGAAGGTTTATGGCACCCATGATGAAAAGCTTACCTTTGGTAGCTCAAGGATTGAAAAACAGGGAGAATCAAGATAACGGTTTAAGAGTTATGGCACTTCGAAGATGCTTGGGCTCTAAAAAATTAAATAACTTGTCTCATGTTTAGAACAAAATGATGCAAAATTGGCTAAGTGTTACAACTATATATAGATTTTTTCCAATGTGTTGATGGGGTTGTGTCAATGAATCCTGTTGCATCAATGCAACTATTTAATCCAATTTTACACATATAGAAAAAGAGGAAATTTGGAAGAGTTTGGGAACAAAATAAGAGCCCAATGTAAGCTAGAAAAACATAGAAGGATGGAAAAAACATGGAAGAGGGTTATAAGTGCATTGGAAGAGGAGTTGGATTGGCTTTGGATGAGTGGATGATGCCAAAGGAAAGAAAAACCAGACATTTAGAAGGTAAAGTGATGAGATCAATCAGAAAAATGACCAAGGGATAGGAAGTTTAACTTAGAAAGACCAAGGGGTATGCAAGTGGGTCCTTCCCAAAGCAGGCTCATGCCACTAATGCCCTTCCATGCTCTCATTCCAAGGAGTTTGTAGGCACCAAGGATGATTAATGATTATTGGAAGTTAAAAATCAAATCCATGTAATAGAGCATCAAAGAATTCTGTAACATGCTAAAATAAATACATCAATTAACCATGATAGAAGGCAATGCAATTATCAATGATGAGGTTATAATGATGAAAGAGAAAGAATGGTAAGAGATTTGCATCCTGATCATAAGAAGTCCTTGTGGAATTTGTGATTAAGATGATTTGATACCATCCCATCCTTACTTGAGACCAAGTCCATCCATGTTTAGTGCCTTCACATTATTACATCGTGATCCTTTGGCAATTAAGAGTTCATGACAATCCCCAAAGGATGACCACCACTCCAAGAAAAGAAGATAAGAGAAGTAGGAAAATAAGAAGGACCTTAGTTAGAGGGGTGTCTTCAAGCATGGATAACATGTCTTTCCAACCCCATAACTAGTGCTTGTAGCCCATTATTTTGTCTTAAGGGGTGTGCTTTGAATTTCCATGTTTCTTATTATATATTTTATATACCACACTATGCAAAGACATGCTTCATGTTATGGTCGATAGTATGAGTGGTAAGAGACCAATGGAGAAAAATCATAAAACTCAAGAAAGTAGTTGGAAATCAAAGATGAAAAATCTCCTTGAATTCATACCTGTACCCATTCCTTCTTGGTCCATTCCGAGTTTGTTAAGTAGTAAGATCATTGATTACTTTAAGTTCTAATTGTGGAAGGACCTCATGCTCCCATGATACAAAGCCTCATAGTGTTTGATGGAATAAATAGATGTTGTGGACTCATTACCTAATATCATTAGAAAATTAGCAATCTGTTAATTGAGGGCATAATCCCAAGATAAAATCTGGTCATTTAACAATCAATTGTAACATCAAATTGTGCATTAATTAACTTCTAGTAGTAGTAGTAGCCATGGCAAAAACTCAAGATTTCATATGAACAAAATAAAGTAAACAAAACATAAAATCAAACCAAATAAACAAAGTGAAAGATATGAAAGATATAAAAGAAATTGTAAAATATTCAAGAAAATGGAAAACATATGAAGAACAATGTAAAACAAAAAAGAGAAAAATTGGATAGCCTGCACAGAATGTTAACATGGGTGGCCATCTCCCCCATGACTAAGTTGAAGGGAGAATATCCAAAAAATAGAGCATGCACATCCATTGGTTGAGATGTTAGTACCATTGGTTATGCTAGGTTCTAGAAAATGTTTTATTTATTGGATGTTAACTAACAATATTTTTTCTAAGCTTAAAGGATGGTAAATTGTCATAACCCTAGAAGAAAAAGTTGTATGAATGATATAATGTCCTTTTCATAGTGTTTGAAACTTTGTCCATTACAAGAGCTGCATGGGGTTCTAGTAAAAAACCTTATCTCCTAATTGGAATATAACTTTCCTTATTAGTGAGTGATTGCATTGTTTGGTATGTGCCTTATGCACTTCATTTATTGATAGAGCTACTTGTCGATTTTTGTCTAGCATATTTAGTGTCATTAAGTGTTCTTTTTGTGCTAGACTTAGATCGAGCTCAAGCTCATAGGCTATTGATAGTGTATGGAGCTTAGTTTGAATTAGAAGTGTTGGTAGTTTTCCATGTACCAACTCATAGGGAGAATAATTTATAGGCAGTTTCTAAGTTAATTGGTAAGCCCATAGAGCATCATTAAGTTTTGTACTCCAATCTTTCCTATATTTACTAATGGTGCATGTCAATATCTTGGTTATTTTCCTATTAGTGACTTCGGCTTGACCATTAGCGTGGGGATAGTAGAGAGCTATTAATTTATGTTCCACCCCTAAGTGTTGGATTAGTTTTCAAAAAGTAATATCCATGAAGTAAGTTCCATTATCATAAATAAGTGCCCTTATCATGTCAAACTTGTTTAACACACTTTGTTGAACAAACTGTACTGCAGTAGAAGATGAATAGTTAGTGACAACTAGAACTTTGACTCATTTGGTATAATAGTCAACTGTTACTATGATGTATTCCTTCCCATTGGACATGGGGTTGATGGGACCCATGAAGTTAATGCTTCAAAGGTCCAAAGGCTTCTATGGTTGGATCCACTATTGGGATCCTTTCATTTGTATGGTTATTCCTTCACCACTTTGGCATCTCTCACATGAACAAGAAAATTAATGGATGTCCCTAACAATTATTTGCTAGTAGTATCCTACCATGAGAATTTTCATGGTCATCCTCCTACCTACGTAATGGCCCCTACAAGGACCTTCATAAGCATCCTAGATTATCTATAGTTTATTAGCATTAGCTTGTCATTGTTAAGGAAAGCATATTCTAAAGTTGTCAATAAAGCTTTCAGTTCAAGGAACTCTGTTTTGAATTGATTAGGAATTTCCAACTCTCCCCACTCCATTTCATTTTATGTGTAGAAGAGTTGACTATGAAGGTGCTTCATTTCATCCATGTTCTCAATGTAGGTGCTCATGAGGCTCTCCAATGGTTTCATGCATATTATGGATTCAACTTGATGATCTGATGTTAACCACTAGGTACCTTCCTACTTTGTGATTATTGCATATAGGCACTTCTGAATAACTACTGTTTCAGCACACTAATTACATGCTTAGATAGATGTACCTTTTATTGTTCATATTCTCTACATGTAATGGCACCTTGTGTCACTATATGTAATGCACGGAACCCTCTTCTTCTCTAGTTTTCTAAATTCATTTTCCTTGGAGATTTCCAAGGAAAGGTCTCAAATCCCCATTTTGACATCTATAGTTCTTAGTCATGCTCTTCCCATAAAGACATGGAATTCCCCTTTACAATTGTCTACATGAATTGCAAAGAAATTTGCAAGATAGAACCACCCATAGACGGTGGTCACAATATCCTCCACTAGCTCCAAAGAAACACTAATAGACTAATCTACCACCTCTAGTCTAATATTACTCTTTTAGAGAAGAAGCAGGTTCCAAGTCTTGTACATTTCTTGGGAGATTAAGTTTACCCCATAACCTGATTCCAACAAAGCCTTACATGGATCATTCCTTGTAATTTGCAAGTAAATGAGGGGACTCCTAGGATCAAATCATTTCCTAGCCTTTATCCAATTTTTGATCACGTAGATCAACATGACAATGTGGACATTAGAGGTCTTTTGATTTGAAGGCATCTCGAGATTTTTTTTAGAGGTGGATGAGGCAAGATTAACAACCACAGGTGTCTACAAGAGTTTGTGGGGCTATTCGTTTTAAAGAATGATATCTTACAAGGTTTTGATTTAGAACCACTTAAATGATTGTCCAATTGTAAGTTTACTACCCTCATGGTGTTTTGCTACTATGGCTATGGTGGAATTTCTTTTATACATGGGTGGAGCAAGTGGCAAGGATGTGGTAGTTGGTGATGTAGAAGCTGCTAAGGGATATGAAGAATGAAAAGGAAAAGAAGACTCCCCTCTTGAAGAAGGTGTTCTATAATATTTTGAAGGGTAGTAGTAATAAAGAAAGGAGGCGTGTCTAGATAAGTCACAAGGGGATATAGGCTATTGGACATAATATCCATAAGGATATAACTACTTGTAAAGATGCTGCTTCTGCGATGGTGGCATCCCCCACGACTATGGGTGTTACCATTACTAGTATCGCTCTTGAGGTTGAGGAGGTTCTTCACTTGGATAATACATTAGGTAGTGGAATTGCTATTGTCTTGTGGGTAAGGCAACCACTTAGGTGTTTGCTATCTTGCAAATTTGTAATTTAATGCATACATCCCCAAACTCTTGTAGATGTGACAACACTAGGCAACATCCCTTAAGATGTTCATATTGGTAGATTTTGCACATGTCATCATTTGTTTTAGAATCTACAACCTCTTCAACTACTGTAGCTTTATTCTTTTTCTGATGGTAACCCTTTTCTACATCCTTTTTTCTCCTTTTGTATTAACCACTAATCCCTTGGTCTACTCTTTCTTCTATAATTTTATAGTTGTTTGGAACTTCTCATTTAAGGAGCCCCACATTTTTTCCACCTTAGTTGATATCTCAATGATAGATTTTTGTATCGACAAGGTCTTTCTTTGCACCACTTTGTCAAGTGGTGCCTCCCCCTCTAAGTCATGGAAACATACCTCCCTTTTTCGAATGGAGGGATCTCTATTATACTCCATTGCACTTTCACGATTTTCAACTCCCCTTCTTCTTTGGCCACTTGTTCAATCAATCTTTAAATCTAATGAGCCTGCATTTTGGAAAGTCTTCCTTGGGCATAGACCCCAAGGGTTTCCCTTATCTTATTCTTGAATCCATATATAATATGGCGATGTTATTCCCTTTGGGAGTATCCATACCCTAGGCATCGATGCAACATAAAGTAATACCTACCTAGAGCCACATCCAAGGACTCATGATTTTCCTATTTCCATCATTAGATCTACCTCTACAAGTTAGACACTTTGGACTATGTTTGGTACTTTTAATGGAAGAGCTCTAACATGGTATTTCATACTTTCTACTTCTTTAATAAGTATCCTTGGGAACAATTTAAGCTTCCAACATTTATTTTCTATGTTTTGCAAAACACAAACATCATACAAGACTTAGAGATGATTTTGAGAATCTACATTATATCCCCCTTCAAACCTAAGGATATTATTCATATCCAACCTTTTAATTCAGCTATTTTTCTAATGCCTTGTAAAAATTCTCACTACCTTTGAAATATTAATCATGTTTCTAGTAGCCAACAAAGGCTCATCATAGCCATGTTGTTCATGGTGGCCCCTTTCACGATCATGATGTCTATGATGAGTTCTACTATGCCTTCTCTTCCGACAATGCTCCTCATCTCCTTGTAGTTGTCTCTAACTTTAGTCTTGATCATCTTGGTGGGATCTTTGTTCATCTCTATCCTACCATTCATCTCCATCCTAATCTTAACTATTCCTCCTCTCTTGTCTCAGCCTTAGCTCCTTTTATTAGATTTTAATGACAAAGAGGATGTTGATGATGAAGAAGAAAGAGAACCAAGAGAACGATGCTTGCTAGTCCTTCTCCTTTGGTCCCTACCCTAGTCTACTTGTTTTTCTTCGTTCTTTTGGTTATCACTCTTCTTTCCTTTAGATGAATGGCTAGGATTTCTATCTTTTGAGGCTCCTTGATCTTAAAACCCTATCTTCCTATCACCAAGAATTTTTAAAGTTGATTGTAACCATTGGTCAAGGGTCTCCTCACTGAAGAAAGGAGGAGAATCTATGTATTAAGATTGGCCAAAAAAGAAACCCTTGTCCTCTTTGTGTTGAGGCAAGAATAATTGTGTTGGGATCCTCTTCCCCTTGAGTCTTCATGCATGCTTCCATGTGTTGTTGTTTATTACACTAAGCATCTATAGAATGATAATCCCCATAAGTGTGGTATTGTACCTCATATTCTAAGTTGAGTAATGTGATGCCTAGTTTGATGAGATTAGTCTTCTGCTCAAAAGGCAACACAATGTTGCCTTCCATGTTCCTCTAGCGCATTTGTTCATTTTGATGTAAGATGAAAGTAAAATCTGCATTATAAGGTTTTGAATGTGCATACACAACTTTGAGTTCTTGGGGCTTCTTTGATCCCCTTGTTATTGATTGGATTCTCAATCAATTGATGTGTTATATTTTATTTTTTAATTGCTTCCCTTATTGGATGATAGTTGGTCATTGATGTGTTATCATTACAATTTCTTTGTATAACTTCGCAATTTATTACTAATTAGCATATTTAAGACACAAGCATTCATCTAAAGGAAAGGAGAGTGATAACCAAAAGAACAAATCACAAGCATTCACTAGCAATTCCAAACTCAAACCACAATACTACTACACCCTACCATCACCTACAATTATTATATCCCTAGAAGATGATCAAATTAACCAAGATAGCGAAATGCAACTTTTGACACGACTGCCTTCAACAAGACTTCAATTTCAATCATATTCCCTGTGGAAGCTCTTTGTAGAACCATTTCTTGAACTCCTCATTCTCCTTTGTTGAAGAGGTAGAAACAACCCAAAGATTTCCATCCTTGACAGAATTGGGCAAAATAAAGTAGTACCCTCTCATAGGAGTACCAACAAAGCCTGCATATACAGGCTTTCCCCATCCGAAATCTGTTTCATATATAGGAAGCAATGCCCAGCTGGACATTCCTACCACTGAATCCCCAGCAATGCTACTTGAATTGAAACCTGAAACTCGCAGCTGATCCAGTGCAGATCTCAGGTATTCATCATCCATCTTTGAAACTGTTTGCTGGATCACATTTGCAGCAAAATTCCCATCATCTTCAGTAATATCCTTTGCCAGAACTTCAGAAGTTGCCCCAAATATGACATTGCCGAAAAACCCATCAGGCAGTTGTGGGTTAAGTCTCCTACGGCCATCAACAGTTATCCGCAGTCTGACTAACTGGTCATGCCGGTACTTCCTGGCTTTGCATGCACATTTCCATACATGTGCAGTCATGACAACAAAGCTGCTGAGCCCACTTCCGTGGTATTTTTTCTTGAGAACTTCAATCTGTTCTTTCTTAAATTTGAATGCCAAAGTTGAGTAACCAGAATCTTCATCAGAGGCAGTTTTGGTTTCATGGGTTTTCAGGGAAGGAGGAGGTGTGAGTTCTATGTGTTTGAATTTTGGGGTTGGTGGATCTCTGGGTTTGAGCAGAGTTCTGTCCATGAACAGAGGAACTGTGACGTCCAGACCCCTTGCAACATCTGACCATGACTTGATGAAATTCATGGCTGCTGCCCCGTCCACTAGAGCATTGTTTATTTTGATCCCTACAGATATTCCTCCACATTGGAAAGCTGTTACCTGCACGTCATGGATCAAATTCATCATTTTGAATCAAAATCACGGCTTAGTAAAACAAAAATTCTAGAGGAATCCAGAACACTTATTGAAAGTTTCCAAATCTGAAAATGTTAAAGTTAAAAGAAAATCTTTAATGCAACTGGCTTGTTAAAACTTAAAAGTCCATCTCGTCGAAGAGGTCAGTATCTCGGGGTGGGAGAATATGAAAAAGAATGGATGATTATGCATATTGAATTATGTATATTTTGCTGCAGCAGAGGAAGGCTTGTTTTAGTAGATATCATTACATTCTACAAGCAAAGCTTAACCTTTTCTAGATATGGCACCATTGGCTTGCAACTTTTCAAAAATACAACCCCCTTAGTTTTTCAATATTATTTTACAGAGTGCGTTGGATCACCACTGAACCTTACATTTATAAACTTTGGCATAACAGGGCCTGGATAACGTTCTATTTTAGGTAAGAGCATAGTTTCCCGTACTAATGACTATAAATGATCAATGGGTTAGATCATTCCAGTCCGCACAGTATGCCTAGCACCTGTTTAAGACTACAATTATACAATAATGACTAATCAAATAAAGTTCAGAGTTCAGACTGATATTCACTTTGTTTGCCACTATCACATCTGTAGCTTTGCTTATTCCAACCGATATGGTGTTAAGAATAAAAGAAAGTACAGGAAATAGCAATAAAAAATCAGAAAATTTGCAGCATAACAAACAAACAAAGCCCCATAAAAAATAGCAAATAAACATTACAACTGTAAGGATACCTGAATTAGTAGCAGAGGAAGGGCAGAAAGATCCTGTGAATAATCCACCTCAGGACAAGCCTTTATGAGTTCTGGGTTTGAGATAAATTCGGCTGTGTCATGACCCAAATCATTGAGATCACAATCAGCATTGGCCTCAATAAAAACACCTCCCTCGTCGTTGCAATCTATTTGCCAACGACCACCTGAATCCTTGCAAAACCGACCAGCCATGGGGTAAAACACATCAAGAACTTTGACTAAAGAATTTTTCAGTGCACTAACTGTCTTGCATTGGAAATCAGGGCTGCCATCTGATTTGTAGAAACAAGCAGTGAAAAAGGCATGTTTGACATACAGCAAATCAATATCAGAAAGCCATATTTCCTTCCGTGGAGAAGGAAATGTGGGTTTCACAGTATCAGACTTTGCAACTATGATCTTCATCCTCACACACTGCACAAAAAAATCTCTGCACAAGTTGTGTCAAAATTCCAGTACGTTTTTGCCAAAGTTAGCAAAATTACATACTTCAGCCAAACACATTGCACTGCTATTAATAAGCTCAGCCCAAGTAGACTGTGATAGTGTTCTGTCGTTGCAGGGATAGATGGAAGCCCACAAGATTCACACATTATGAACAGTGTTGTGGGCTTCTTACCACATATCTGGATCAAATCTACATTTTAAACGTTAACACCTTATCCTTTTCATATTACCAAAGAGACGGTACGGACAAGCATGTGATCTACCACATGGGAAGTTGCAGAGTCTGCCTCACACCTTATTCTGTTCAGATTACCAAAGATACGGTTCAGGCAAGCATGTGATCTACCACATGGGTAGTTGCAGAGTCTCTGTTCAAATTACCAAAGATACGGTTCAGACAAGCATGTGATCTACCACATGGGAAGTTGCAGAGTCTGCCTCACACCTTGTTCTGTTCAAATTACCAAAGATACGGTTCAGACAAGCATGTGATCTACCACATGGGAAGTTGCAGAGTCTGCCCCATATTGATAATTTGACAGCCTTGCTTCCATAATTCAAGGCCAGCAAAATGAAAACAGTAGGCTTTCAGAGGATGTTTAAGCTATGGTGGCATGAAATCCTTACTGGAGTGAACTTTTACTAATCTTTCATATTTTAAGTTGTTTCTTGATAAATATGCACTGGGTGATTCAAAAAAAGGACTGTAATAGTCAAACTGGTCGGTTAAGCAAAGGTGCTTTCTTCTTTCAATAATGCTGTCTGTGGAAAACGTGATATCATTGACTTTCAACCGGAGCAGTTTCAGGATTCACTCTTATGAAATTTTTTAATCCATAGCTCAACGGTGTTACTGAAATCAAACCTGTGACTTTAAACTTGGCAAATCGATGCTCCATCCTGATAATGAAGAATCGGAATAATCTTCTGCTATGCAAGAAAACACACTTACGTTCTTGTACAAAACGCGTAAACTCTGGGGCGTCCAATAATCTGTGCTTGGTCAAATCCTATGAAGTGAAACCGTAAAAAATATGTATATTTTATCATTTTTATAAGTGATCAGTAGAAGAACACAGATAACGTGATCGCAGATTTTCTTGAAAGATATGAATGTTGACCATGGTCGGCAAAAGAATGAACCTCCAGCCATTCACGGATTGAAAACAATATATCTATGATAGTTAAACAATGATCGAAATTGATTACAGTTTCTTGACACGCGTTTGAAGATACGCCTGTGATCTGAGAAAAAACAGATTGAACCCCTCAAGAAAAAAAATACGAAGGAAGTGGACTCAGCAGCTTTGTTGTCATGACTGCACATTTGTGAAAATGTGCATGAAAAGCTAGGAAATACCACCATGATCAGTTAATCATATTGCAAATAACTGGTGATCGCCGTAGAAAACTTAATCTCTCCAAATCCTGCTGGTTTTTCGGCAATCTCTGCTTCTTCTCTTACAATTCTTAAGCTCTGGGTTTGTATACGAAGCATTGTTTTTCTGAATCTCTGTTCAATGAAATAATTCGATTGTTAAAACTAAATATTAGGACAGAGTGTCAAACTCAGAGCTACGCTGCAATTCAAGAGGTGTTTCTCTATTTCGTCATGATATGAAAAGAAGAATAAAGGTAATGAAAAGAAGAATAAAGGTAATGAAACTACATGTTATTGATGATCGGAAAAAATGGTATACATAGTTCACGTATAACACCTACCTTATTCAAGTAATTCATTATAATCAATTATACGTGAAACCATGCTTTGGACAAACTGTATTTTGTTTGAAGTTGCTCATGTATCGGTAAAGTTTGGGAATTTGAATGTGTAAGAAAATTACAATAACTAGATATGTTAATAGAAATGAATTTGGGACAGTAATAAAAGAAATCTAATTTATAACTTAGCTAAAGAGTGTTCAAATATGTTGCGCTTACTTGTTTTTGATGAGCAAGGATTTGCTTGAAAATGGTAACAAAGTTACTTCCCTTGCAAATCAAAATTTCATGTGCTATTTGTACATGTGTTTTATAAACATTGTTTTGATAGAAAACTGAGTATTTTTTTTCTTTGACTTAGGTTTTATGACCCTACATCTTGTCACATAAATGCTATAACATTATCCTAGTAAGAGGTGAATCAAGTAATTAGCTCATTGTCTGATAAGCATCTGCAAGCAGTAGCTTGCAAGTTTGAATCACACTTGAGGGATCTTCTTTATTCCTCATGACTTGAGAAATCATTATATTCCTCTGTGATGTTTCTAATGTATATGTTGACTATATGTCTTGAGATGTTGAATATATAGTCATATAGTTCTTCTTCTAACTAACCTTTACTTTTCAGTCATGCAAGAATAAAACACAGGTTGGAGATGGTGGTGCAAGCAGAAAGTTCATGTCGGCTCGTCTACTTGTTCTTTGCCTTTAAAGCATCAAATTTGAATTGAAATACACGCTCTCAGCCACTTTAATATATATAATTTATACTCATGTAACTCATTATTGTCATAGCTACTGAATTTCAGTTCTTTTTTACCATTTCTTTCTTTCTTTCTTTTTATTTTGTCCTTTTCTGTCCCCTCTTTAACTTTCCATCATTTGCCTCTCTGTGACATTCTTCATATGCATTTCAATTATACGCAGTTTATGTTTTTGTATTCATGTACAATGCTGTTTGTCCATTTGTGAGAAGTACTCGATGTAGTAATGTTAGCAACTTTTGTTTTGGTCTTTTTTCGAGAATGTGAGTATTGGTTGTTGTGATAAAAGTAAAGGTTGTAAAAGATAAAAGAGAAATGGCTTCTACGAGATAATAGTATGAGGGGTGCACTGGGCATTTGATATAATAATAAGATTGGTTGTGGTGCAAGGTTGTAGGAAATACGAGAGGAATTGCTTCTGTTAGACAATAGAATGATGGATGTGATGTGAATTTGATAAAATAGTAACATTGGTTGTAGTGCACCTTGGAGTAGGTTCAGCTTCGAATTTTGACTGTAATGATTTTACCATATAGTTTGTACTGATATCAGTGATAGAGACCCTATGTAAAAAGTTGCAAGTTTTTGTTTAGTCATAGATTCTTAATATAAAAGTAGGACACAGTTTGCATTTTTGAAAATAATTAAGAATTCTTCCCTGATTATTGTTGTTATTTGTAGTACTTTGGGTGAGATGCCACAAACCCCTGAAATTGGCTTCAATAGAGACATCAATTGAAAAGAAATCAAAGAAAATTAGAAGGGTACCTAAATTGTGCATGAAAATGGAGAAAACCTTCAAAAATTGCTAACAACCTTAAAAATCATTGAAATTTCCCAAAACTAAAGAGATGCTAAAATCATGTAATCAGCTTCAACAAAGACATCGATGCAAAAGAAAATGAAGAAAAGTGGAAGTGTACTTAAATTGAACCCAAAAATGCCAAAAAAACCTCAAAAATCACTAAAAATTTTGCCCCATAAAGCCTAAAGAAAATTTGAACGTGACAAAATTATAGGTGGTGAGAATTATAGGTTGTCATAGGCAATATGTGGCTTTTGTTTTTGTTTTTTTTTTTTTTTTTTTTTGTTGATAATGTTTAACACAAATTTTTGTAGGGTGAAGGAGGTGACAAGTATGGGAGGTAGAAAGATAGTGGATAGGAGTGTATGAGTGGAGGGTAGTGGTTATTGGGGGATAGTAGGTAGTGGTAAAGAATAAAGTTAATTTATTTGGTTTGACTTGTTTTGTTCATTTGTTTGTGGCAATGATGTGGGATGTAAGGTTCCATGGGATGTTTAGGTTCATCCAAATTATTGATAAATAGTCTTACACAAGGACATGTCCCCACGAAAAATTTCATGTTCGGGTTTTCTTGGGGACAGGGACATATTCTAAAACATTTTAAAACATTTTGGAATGCAGGTGGGACATGATGCATATTACAATATTTCAAAATACATTTTATGCACTACTTACAACTATATTCTTTTTTGGAAAATATTATAAAAATGATTCATTGTCAAAATTATAGAAAAACCTCAAAAATATCTCCCAAATCACAATTTGTAGCAAGTTTACCTATAATATTCAGTACTTTGAAATCTAGTCCAATCTAGATAAAACTATCACTCATCATGTCTTGGTTGTGTCACCGTAGTGCTCCAAAGATATATAAGTATAGTTGGGAACCCCAAAACAAGTATAATATAAGTATACTATGTGGTGGATGGTGTTGACACCTCGAAAGAATTGTAATATAGTTCACAATCTATAACAAGTTTATCCATAATTTTCAGTGCTTCAAAACCTAATCCAATCTAGATAAAACTATCACTCATCACGTCTTGGTTGCATCCCCCTAATGTTCCCAAGATATACATATAATTGAGAA
>MNCI01035686.1:2440-13491 GCA_015680685.1 Gnetum montanum
TGAAGTGTGAGAAGTGATGATGATATCCCCCAATGTCCCAATATTCCTCCTCCTTCCTCCTTGACCCTTGAAGCCTTTTTATAGGGTTCCAAGGTAGGTAGGGAAGTTACATATTCAAAAATATCTCACCTAACTTCTCTCCCAAGTAACTTGGCCAACAAGTTAGGAGGTTACTTGCCCAACAAGTTAGGTAAGTTACAACAATTTTGGGTGGTTTCAACCACCAAAGAGATAAAAAGGTTGTAATTTAGTTATAAATGAATAAAAGGAATAATAGCCATGTTACAAAAATATCCCATAATTGTCCATTTAATTAAGAGGGTGTTATATAGTAAGGAATATTACCTTTGTAAGTAATTTGTTTACATAAATCTAAAATCCCTAATCTAATCTAATTTTGGGAAATTACTTGTTAGTCTTGCTTAGCAAAATATTTGGCTAAATTAGATTAGAACTTAATCTAGCCTAATTTAATTTAATTCTAAATTCCTAAGTGTCACTTATGCTCCAAGATTTTATCATAAAAATCCAATATAATCTCCCCCTTATTTGTGGATGCGGTGGTCAATTTTATTTTGCATCCGATAATTGTGATTAAAATTCGGAATGACCCGAAATACGAGCCCGAAGGCAAAGCCACCGATCCTGCAACTGGTTCAAAATATCTTCTCTGATCAAAAATGTTACTAGCAACTACCTTCACAGGAAAAGACTCTGCCGCCGTGTCAAGAAACGTCGCCATGTGTTCCGTTTGGATCAGTAACTATTGTAACCTCTTCTTTTTGAAAATGCCTGCAAGTTTTCATGATATGGTTTGAAAATTTTAGGCTCTGCAATTTTGGTCGTCCTTCAGTCGCGGCGGCCTGCACTCAGATCGGCGCACAAACAGGCAACAACTTCAACGGCAAAGGCCAGATTGGTTCGAGCAGCGGTGCCCACGGTAGATGCAACGATAGCGGCAGTAACAACGGTGGTCGCAGGATGGTTTTCAGCGCTGGTATTTCTTATCAAGGGTTTCAAGTTTCTGTCCAGCGCCTGAGTTTTTGATTTCCGTCTGTTGCCACTTCTTCAGTGTTTAATCGTGTGCGTGTCCTTGGGAACAGGAATCGACACTCGGTTGGCCTTCTTGTGAATATTTTTTGAAGGCTTTATCTAATTCTTTCTCCTCCACTTCCTGCAACTTGCGAACTTCGGCTTTTTTTTTGGCCACGGCCTCTGCGCATTTTACAGCTTCTTCCTCCTTTTTCTTGGTGGTCTTACCCTTTGAGCCCTTTGCATTTCTCCAAAATCGTTCCTCTTTCTCGCGCGCCTCTCGATCAAGTTAACGTTTTGGTCTAGCAAAAATTGAAGACTGCGTCAAAACAGTTACAATTGGGGAATGGATGTTTTCAAGCCTATAATTTGAGGGCTCTCGCAGTGGCAGAATTTGATATGAACAACAAGAGCAGCACCCCAAATGGAGGAGGTCTGAACAATCAACAATTTGTAGCATCAAATTAATAGATGTGACTTTTGTTGTTTTATGTGAAGTCTTCATTGCATTCTTTACATCCCTTAAAGTTATAAATTTCTTCCTTCCATGTGCAGGGCTTTATTGCATAATACGATGGCCAGTCCAACCGCACTTGCCTGTTGCTATGACCACCGAATCTGACCCTTTGATAATCCAATTTTCAATAATGTATTATCCACAATTTTCAATATTAACAAGGAGTATGCTCTTTTGTAGTAAATAATCCCCTCCTTAGTTTTTATTCCAATCTTTATAACTTGACATTTTAGTTCTACTTTCCAAGAAGACTTCACTATCAAGAATATTTATCATTGGCTTGCTTCCCATCAACTCACAATACTATAACCAGGGATTGTGCTAACTTTGAACAAAATATTCCAACTGTTCCATGTAATGGCCAAATGTGCCAACACTTAGCATTAGAAATCACATAATACACCTCACACTAGACTAAACCATACGTGATAAGCAATTACTAGTGTAGGTGGGAAGACAATGAACTGCGATCAACGTGTAACTATCCCGGTGCCACAACTAGTTCGTCTACAGAGTTCGACCGGATCATGCATACATGCTCATATTCATATTGTTGAGCATAGGGGTACCTCGCTTGATGAGCGGCGAGGTACCCCTACACTCAACCATATGAATACGAGCATTTCACACACAATCTAGTCGAATTCCAAGGACTAAGTGCTTATGTGCCCTTATGGAACAAAAATGGTTTGATTGATTGTTGTCTTCCCAAACTTTCTTGTATGTGACAATTGTATGGTTAAGTAAGCTTGAGGCATATGATTTTTATATCTTTTATGTTTTTATGTCCTGTGTTAATAGGAAAAGAGAGAGATAACTAGATGACTAATTTAACTTAACTACTCATTAACTAAGTTCTAACTAATCCTAACATAAGCATCCGTTCCCACTTTCCATACACATCCTAAACCAGTGCAACATTGCTGGGATTACCAAATGCTAATCGTTACTGGATTAGCAAGCGTTACACACATGCTCAAAGTGGTCGTGTTTGTGTAATTTAACGATTTTCTTAATTGATAAAAATGAATTGCTATGCTAATAACAGAAATGTAAAGTGCATAAAATAAAATAAAATAGAATAAATGCATAAGAAAACAAATCTCAAGTGCTGCAAGGATGAATAAAACAGCTCATCTTTATTGTTGTACCCAAGGTGTGCTCAGGTACACAATGCTTGAATAAAGATCTGTCCACACTTAGATCTCCTACTGCTGGCACTTGGAAAATACTCTAACTTTCAAATAGACTACAAGAGTTTTGCTACTTGACTGCTGATGAGTGGCGAGGTACCCCTACACTCAACCATACGAATATGAGCGTGCACGCGCGATCCGGTCGAACTCCGCAGACTAAATGCCTTAACGCCACAAGAAACACTTGGGGTTAATCGTTCGTTGTCTTCCCAGGCTTGCTTGTAAGTGTCACGGTGTATGGTTAAGCAAGTCTGAGGTATGTGATTTTTTTGGTATTTTCGGCTTATCTTCTATGCTACCAGGAGAAAGGGTTGAGAAAACTAAACTAACTCTAACTAAGATCTAAGTCTAAATTAACTAGCGTCAGCATCCGTTCCCACTTGCCGGACACACCCTGAACTATGCAACTGCAGCTTACCAAACGCTAATCGTTACTGGGATCGCCACACGTAACGCAAGTGCTCGAAGTGGTCGTACTGAGGCACCTATTTAGCCTACGTGTGATAAGCAGCCGATTCCTTAGCCAGCCGTACACACCCGTGGGTGCTCGTAACTAAGTCGTACTTATCACACGATCTAGCCTAGCAATGAGCAGCCGATTCCTCAACTAGCCGTACACATTAGACCCGGGAGTTACCAAGCGCAGAATCCTGGAATACGCTACTGGGTTACCAAGCATCCAATGCTCGTAATTGAGTCGTACTCATGCATTGCGTCAAGCAGCCGATTCCTTGACTAGCCGTACACGTCCGTAGACGCTCGTAATCAAGTCGTACTTGAACGCACTAGGAAAGCAGAAAAGAAAGCAATAAATGAAACCACGTGCTGCAAGGTTTATCCAAACAAGTTCGTCTTTATTGCCGTACACAACTTGGGTTCAGGTTACAAGCTGCTCGAATAAAGAGCCGTTCACTCTAGGACTCCTACTGCGGGCACATGGGGAAAAATTCTAACTCTGGAGTGATCAATCTGCCAGAGCTTCGCTACACTAGCCAGGATTGGGAAATGAAGGGAGTGCCGCCTCTTATTTATAGATATGACGGCGGGACGTGATATCGCGTATGCGATATTGCATGGGACGCGATATCGCGGCCTAGTGCAAGTCGCGTCTCATCATACCCCCATGACTGAATGAAAACTCGTCCTCGAGTTCCTTACAATGATATCAGGTAGGTATGGGATTATTAGGGGAAATGGAACTAATGGGATGACATGTGAACGGTCTTTATTACAAGACTTGACAAAAACTGGTGTTCATGACAACATGGGTGAACACCTTATTACAATGACATCAGGCCACAGTTGGCAGCTGAGAGAAAAGAGGAGAGAGAATAGAAGAGAAGAAGAGAGAAGAGTCTTGTTGCTGCCAACGCCTAGATTGCGCCTTTCGTTGTCCATCTGTAAGCGCATTATCAATTCCACTCCTTGCATGCTGCTTCAGCGCTGCTCCATTCCAAGTGTCTGCTCCAGATCCATTCTGTTGTTGTATGATTGCCATCTGCACACACAACACCATCATATATTAGCAAGGGTAATTGAATCATTAAGTAAAGCATACCTTGCTTCGGTTTAGGTTCCTTGGCTAAGTTGTGGTATGGCTAATATGGATCTGGGAAAATGTAGATGATGACTACCGAAGGTATAGGGGTTAGGAAGAAAAACGAAAAAATCCGGGGCTTAGGATAAAAATCGAAAAATCAGGCCCCGTACCCCCATGACTAATCGCGAACCTCCGGTAGCGTTAGAATGGAGAGAGAAAAGGAATAGGAATGATAGGTAAAAAGGGACAACTATGGCATCGATAAAAAGGATGTCATGATGGAAATGAACAAAAATGTTAATTAATTGCAAAACGTTAAGGAAAAGAAGTTAACTAATGTTCCAAATAGGAATGTCAGTGGGTCCTCCCCAAAGCAGGCTCATGCCCTTAATGCCCTGACAATCCCACATTCAAAGAGTCCGTGGGCTCTGGGAATGTCCTTTGGAACAAGAGTTAAAGTCTTAACCGTAAGAATTTACCAAAAAGAAAACAAAGCATCAACCAAAGTATATACAATGATACAACCGGCAATGAGGTGAACAATGGAGAGAAGGATGGGAAGAAGAGAAGTGGAATGGAATCCCAAGAACAAGGTGGTGTACAGCCCCTTGTGTGTTTCATGATTAATGTGACTTGGCGAATCTCATTCCAACTCTGGCCTCAAACCAACCACTTCCAGTGACTTCGCATCAATGCAGTTGGTTAAATCATCCACTTGGGTAACAAGGATGCAACTTCGAGAAGCCACCACCATTCCGACGAAACAACAGAGAGAATGGGAAGCGAGAAGGGCCTTAGTTAGAGGGAACACTTTGGTTCCATAACCAGTGCTTGTAGCCCAAATTTATTCCGTCTAAGGGGTGTGCTTTGAATCCTCACTTTTAGCTTCTTTGCTTCTTTTTTTTTTCTTCTTTCATTTTTTCCATTTTTTTTTTTTTTTTTTTGTTTTGTGTTTTTATGCGTGGGGACCACACCATGCAAAGACTTCTTTATTTTTATTGTCTCAGCTTCCGATTATTGGGTTACATCGGAACGGTAAGAAAACCCAAGAAGAAAACATCCAAGCACCCAAGTGAATGACCAACACAAGAGCACCAAGTTCCCTTGAAGTCACACCCTTTTCAAATCCTTGAGTCCTTCCTTAGTTTGAGAAATGCCCAGTCACTGGTTCGTTAAAGTTCTTATTGGAAGGGAACTGTACATTTCCAAGCCAAGGGAAACCATAGACTTGATGGATGGATGGATGAAGTGATCTCATTGCCTGCCATATCAAAAGAACATACCTTAGTATCAACAATGTAACTTAAAGGTAAAAACCAAACATTAGCAATTAATGAAAAACAGTTCATCCCATCGGCCCGAACACTTATTGGGTGACGAATTTACATGATGGAAGACACACACACACACACACACAAAAAGATAGAAAAATATAACGATGTTGTAAAACAAAAACAAGAAAAGTTAAAGAAATTTGTAAAACAAAAATTAGAAAAGTTAAAGAAATTGTAAAACAAAAATGTGAAAAACAAAAACGTTGTAAAACAAAAATGTGTAAAACAAAAACTGAAAAAGAACTGAGGGCCCCATATGATTAGCATAGGTGGCCATCTCCCCCATGACTGAGTTGTGAGGGAGAGATCCGAAGTAGTGAGCGCCTATTTGAATTTCTAAGCAGTGCCCAACTTCTCCCAAATGATGATCTTAGATTCAGGGGTGGAAGTTGGCGACGCTCACGTTCCAGTGTGTCTATGCCACGGTTGTTGGCATGAGTTTCCTCAGTTCGTTCCATGCATATTTGTTTGCCCTTATGAGAAGCTGTCAACCACGGGGTGTCTACTACTTCTTGTGTGGTTGCTACATACAGGCATCTTTGTTGCAGAGTTTCCTGGGCACACCTGTGACATGGAGACATTTCCTCCGTGTCATCACCCGATGAATCACTGTATGTGATGCATGGAACTATCCTCTTCTCGATCTTTCCACATATGTTTATCTTGGAGATTTCCAAGGAAAGATCACGGATCCTAAGGCATGCATCTACTGTGCTTAGCCATGCCCTTCCCATTATAATTGGGAAGTCCCCTTCGTTGTTGTTAACATCGATCACTAGGAAGTCTGCTGGGTAGGACCAACCACACACAGTGGTGATAACGTCCTCCACCAAACCCAATGGGATGGCAATGGACTGGTCTGCCAGCTCCAGTTGAATGTTGCTCTTCTTAAGTTGGGGCAGGTTCCAGGCGTGATACATCTTTCGCGAAATTAAGTTGACTCCGGAACCTGAGTCAAGAAGAGCTCGATGTGGCGCATTCCCAGCGATCTGCAAATGAATAAAGGGACTCCCAGGGTCAGTTAGTTTCCTGGGAAGGTGGCCTACCTTGATCCAGTCAGTTACGGTATGTGTTAGCATAACCGTATGCGTTACATTCCCTTGGACTGAAGGGTGCTCCGAAGTGTTAGTAGTTAGAGGCCTATACATATACCCGTCCGCTTGTTGTTGCGAGAGCCTATCCGGGCTCCTAGTTCTGAAAAAGGGTCTCCTTTTTGTACAGTTATCGCCAGAACTAGTGTCCGGTTGGATATTTACACTCTGAATATTTACAGATCTCGCGGCGTGACGTTGCTGCGGTTGGGTAGGTAATTCCCCTTGCATTGTTGGAGCAGGAGGTGTTATGGGAACTACTTGAGGAAAAGGTGCGGGTGGAGTTAGAGGATGGACAGAATGTGGAATGTCTCCCGGAGGAGAAGGAGTCCTTCTGAAGTACTCCCGAGCGTAGTAGTGACGGCGTGGAGTGTGACTCATAGCGTCACCTGGAGAAACTGGCTGCTGCACATAATAACCATAAGGATCAGGCTGCCGGTAAGGGTATCGATGTGTTGGCTGTGGCATCCCCCATGACTGTGGGTATTGCCACTGCTGATGTTGCTCGATGGGCTGCGGAGGTGTTCCACTTGGATAATACGTCAAGGGTTGGTGGAACTGCCTCGGGTTACCTTGTGGATAAGGTAACCTTCTGGGTGTTTGCCGTTGATTAAGTCTTGGATTTAATGCATACACCCCAGACTCCTGCAGATGTGAGATAATTGGACAACATCCCTTAGGATGGTCATAATAGCAGACCTCACATCCACCGTCATTGTCTGAATCAGAATTTTCAGCCTCATCGGAGTTAGAGATTTTTCCCTTACCCTTGTTATGTGCAGGGTTAAAGTTTCTCCGCTTGTCTTTGCTTTTATCACTACTTTGCTCATCCTTAGACTCTTCTACAATTTTCAGGACTGTTTCTATTCGTGAGTCTAAGGAATCCCACATTTGGTCTACCTTAGCCGATACCTCCGTTGTTAACTTTTGGATCGGCACAGTTTTCCTGTTCACCAACTCTTCGAGTGGTGACTCATCCTCCTCATCACAGAATTTCACTCCCTTCTTACGAAGGGAGGGATCACGGTTGTATTCCTCCGCACTTTCTCTTTTCCGTAGCTCACCCTCTTCTTGCGCTACTTGTTCCAACAATACTTCAACTTCATGGGCTCTTAGTTGGGAGAGTCTCCCTTGGGCGTAAGTCCCAAGAGTTCTTCTCGTTTCATTTCGTAGCCCATCCACGAGGTGGCGAAGTTGATCCCGCTTAGCGTACCCATGGCCCGGGCAACGATGTAGCAATGTGTAGTAACGGGCCATGGCAGCATCCAAGGATTCATGAGCTCCTTGTTTCCAGCCTTGGATCTGCTTACGCAAGTTAGACACTCTGGAGTACGTTTGATATTTGTTGTTGAACAATTCGAGCATCGTACTCCACCTCCTGATGGTTTCCGGTTCTAAGGACCGGTACCAGCTTTCTGCTTCTTTAGTGAGTGTCCTTGGGAACAACTTGAGTTTCTGCCACTCATTGTCTATGTTCTGCAAGGCACAGGCATCGTGGAATGCCTGTAAATGATGTTGAGGATCAGCGTTGTATCCCCCTTCAAAACGTGGGATATTATTTATATCCAAACGCTTGATCCTACTGTCTTTTAAATGCCTTGTGGGAATCCTAACTGCCTCTCTAATATCAAGCATACTTCGGGTTGCGAATAGGGGTTCGTCATGATCATCTCTTTCATGACGTCTGTGATGTCTACGTTGTGGTTCCCTATTCTCCCTACGTCCTTGCCCTTGTCCTAACTCCTCTCGACCTTCCTGTCGAGGCATTTCATCTCTTTTACCTTTACTCTCCGCGTTATGCTCATGGTGGCTGCGCCCAGATGTGGAAGGAGAGGGTGAATGATGTGATGAAGGGGAAGAAGAAGGGGATCCATCACCATGGTGATGTTTCTTGCCTTCTCTTCGGCTGCTTCGGCCCCGATCGTTGTGACGATCAACGAGTCCGTCATTAGTGCGAGTGATTGTTCCTGCCGTGAACAGCTGGTGCTCACGGGGATCAGAGCCTGGAATATGTATCGTTGATCTAAGGCCCTGATGCCTAACCTCTTCACTAGAGTGAGGAGGAGGAACATCATTTTCTAAGAAACCCATCGTGAGGGGTTCCTCTTCTCCTATTTCACTAATGACGTGGGGAACCTTGCCCTTCAGTAGTGAATGTTGGCTCTCCTGCCTTGCATCCCGAATACGTTGGGCGTTTGTGGGTTGATAGTCCCTTGTATCATGGTCATCCAAAACGTATTCTGCGAACAGCTCATGCATGCCAATCTGTACCAAGGCACGGAAAAGCATGTTGGGAGCGGATCGATCTGGGGGTAACACGATGTTACCTTGCATGTCTCTCCACCGCAGTTGCTCATCTTGATGGAAAACAAAGGTAAAATCCGGCACATACTCATCGGGATGAGTATATGTGACCTTAGATTGTTGAGGACATGGTTGATCTCGGTTATGCGTATGATGCTGACTTTCTCCTGTATTGTCCTTAGGTGAGTTGATTTCGTGAGAAGAAGCCATTTCTATTGGTGTGCTAATTTCACCGTTATTTATTGTTCTTGATTAACTGATTAACCCTAAGGTTCGTTTTAAGCTCACAACGATGTGAGTGATATCCCTTATGTTAAATTGGCGAAAAAACACTTAGTCCCCGGCAACGGCGCCAATGATGAGTGGCGAGGTACCCCTACACTCCACCATACGAATACGAGCGTACACGCGCGATCCGGTCGAACTCCGCAGACTAAATGCCTTAACGCCACAAGAAACACTTGGGGTTAATCGTTCGTTGTCTTCCCAGGCTTGCTTGTATGTGTCACGGTGTATGGTTAAGCAAGTCTGAGGTATGTGATTTTTTTGGTATTTTCGGCTTATCTTCTATGCTACCAGGAGGAAGGGTTGAGAAAACTAAACTAACTCTAACTAAGATCTAAGTCTAAATTAACTAGCGTCAGCATCCGTTCCCACTTGCCGGACACACCCTGAACTATGCAACTGCAGCTTACCAAACGCTAATCGTTACTGGGATCGCCACACGTAACGCAAGTGCTCGAAGTGGTCGTACTGAGGCACCTATTTAGCCTACGTGTGATAAGCAGCCGATTCCTTAGCCAGCCGTACACACCCGTGGGTGCTCGTAACTAAGTCGTACTTATCACACGATCTAGCCTAGCAATGAGCAGCCGATTCCTCAACTAGCCGTACACATTAGACCCGGGAGTTACCAAGCGCAGAATCCTGGAATACGCTACTGGGTTACCAAGCATCCAATGCTCGTAATTGAGTCGTACTCATGCATTGCGTCAAGCAGCCGATTCCTTGACTAGCCGTACACGTCCGTAGACGCTCGTAATCAAGTCGTACTTGAACGCACTAGGAAAGCAGGACAGAAAGCAATAAAACCATGTACTGCAAGGTTTATCCAAACAAGTTCGTCTTTATTGCCGTACACAACTTGGGTTCAGGTTACAAGCTGCTCGAATAAAGAGCCGTTCACTCTAGGACTCCTACTGCGGGCACATGGGGAAAAATTCTAACTCTGGAGTGATCAATCTGCCAGAGCTTCGCTACACTAGCCAGGATTGGGAAATGAAGGGAGTGCCGCCTCTTATTTATAGAAATGGCAGCGGGACGCGATATCGTGTACGCGATATTGCAGGAGAAGATGCGATATCGCGTACGTGATATCGCATGGGATGCGATATCGCGTCGGCCGCGATATCGTGGCCTAGTGTAAACCGCGTCTCATCAACTGCTAAACAACTTCTTCAATTGTTTGCTTGGGCACTGTATTTATAGGCTTGGGAGCAACTACTCTAATAATTATAGTAACCGATCTAATAATTAGAATAACTGCTAAAGCAACCTCTAGTGGTAACCACTCTAATAATTAGAGCAACCACAAGAGTAACCACTTTAATATTTAGAATAACTACTAGAGTAACCACTCTAATAATTAGAGTAACTGCTAGAGNATATTAGAGTGGTTACTCTTGTGGTTGCTCTAATTATTAGAGTGGTTACCACTAGAGGTTTATTTAGCAGTTATATTAATTATTAGATTGGTTACTATAATTATTAGAGTAGTTGCTCCCAAGCCTATAAATACAGTGCCCAAGCAGACAATTGAAGAAGTTGTTCAGCAGTCAAGTAGTGAAACTCTTGTAGTCTATTTGAAAGTTAGAGTATTTTCCAAGTGCCAGTAGCAGGAGGTCTAAGTGTGGGTGGACCTTTATTCGAGCATTGTGTACCTGAGCACACCTTGTGTACAGCAATAAAGACAAGCTATNAAGAACGAAAATAAAGTGTGTTGCCACCAATGCTAAGATTGCACCTTCCATTGTTTAT
>MNCI01035688.1:0-14874 GCA_015680685.1 Gnetum montanum
GAACCTACATTCCTATCTACCTTGGCACAGCTCTCATCCAATCGACTAGTCATTAGTTGAAAGATAGATTTCATGTTTTAGATGTCTCTATTTAGGGGTTAAACTTGTTTCTTTGTAGATGCCATCTAAATTTGAAAAAAATATACAACCAAGTTTCCAACCAACAATCAACCTAAACTCTTTGGTACCAATAATGTTGGAGTAGGTTCACTCCTATTAGTTTAACCTTTAATTCACACTAAATCCAAATAATTATAAAAGATAAAGAAGATTACAATTTAGATTCCACAACCCACAACATCAAATTACTCATAAACACTTAATGATGTTGCAAAGCATAAGCCTCTACAACCTCACAACGATTGTCCTTAATGAAAGGCATAGCTTAAAGAGAATCTCTCATACATCTAGATTGAGAATTCAACACACAAGGAAGAACACAAGAAGATATAAGCCAAATCACATATATAATTGACCTTGAGCTATAAACATAATTATGCACTCAAATGATGTGATCTTGTCATGAAATCTCTTGAAGAAATACATATAATATTTATTGTAAATAGAAAACAAGAAATCTAGGAAACCTTTCATAAGCCCATATTAAAGATCCCTAGCTATTTTCATCTTTTTTTCTTTTTTTAGCTATTTATTAATTTAAAAAAACTAATTGAGAAATTTTCTCAGCCATACAGGTTGTATTAAGGCTTGCCAAGACATCTCCTACAAAAATCCTACATTCAAGAGAGATGTCTCTAAGCAATGAGAGATGTATCTTCCATAGTTGAGACATATTACATGCGATGTCTTCCCTAAGATGTTACCGATCAAAATGAGAGATCTTCACTTTAACTAGGACACCTTGTCCACATCTAGGACATTTCCTATGAAGATTTAGCTCTTGATCAAGATGTCTTTAGGACCTCAAAGATGTATTTCTAGATCCTAAAACTTTAAAAAAAATTATAAAAAGAATAAAATGGAATCAAAAGAGTGACCCTATACCATGCAATGCATGGAATGTCTAATGATAGTATTAGACATGTTGTGTGTGCAAAGAAGTCACACTTACTAGTGGCACCACATTAGTAGATTGTGCTTATAGTTTTTTGGCTGCAAATGTTGCAGGTATGTAGCTTGCCCATGACATTGCACTACAACAATAGTGCATGATGCATTGGCATGAATGCCATGATGTCACTAGTACCATCATGTAGGCCCTATATATGTTGTACTATAGAAGTCACAGCAGTAGTGAAAGCCATAGTTGCACTCATGGTAGTAATCATAGTTGTGCTAGTTTGGTCCTCCTCACCAGCTTCTTCCTAAACTTGTATGAATCTTCTTCATGTCCTCTTTCTAGTATTGCTTTTACTTACTTCAGTATTGTTAGTAGATGCAAGTGTTGTGATATTATATTTTTATATGGCTATAGCTCTAGTAGGACTATTGATGATTGGATCCAACCATCCAATGTCTACACATCGCAATTGCATGCACTCTAATTAAAGTCTACATAGGGTTCAAGTTCCATTGATGTCACATTACATTCTAGAGATGGTAAAATTTTGGATTGGTAAAATTGTGAAATGATGGTTTATTTGTTAACATCTCAATTAGTAGGTTGTGATGGTTGGATTTTGTTTATTTTAGTATGGAGTTTCATTTTTATTGCATTAAATGTGGCATAGTCTAAAAAGGTCTTGAACATGTGGTAACTACAATGTACATGAATGGGTGGGATAGGATTTTGAAATTTTCTTAGGATACCACTAAACTATATTAATTAATTATGTATTTGTAACTTGATTATATAGTGCAAGTGTAGGCAAAGCTAAAAGTAATTTTTTCTAACAATTATATTTTGGGTAATTGAATAATGAAATAAAATATTCTCATGTTTCTTACGTTAAAAAACGTGTGTTAATTACTTATCTCTAAGATGTTTAAACAACAGTTATATAATGATGTTAACTAATGAAATGTTTTTTCCTTCGCTTTTAATAATAGGTAATTCTTTCAGTTGTGTTTGTTTGTCTATGTGTAGGATGAAGGGAGATAAGTAACTAGGAAAGATGGACAATGTGAAGAAGTGAAGCTCTAAAAAATAGAAGGTACTAGGGGTGGTTGAGACATTAAAGGGTAAGAACTAGGAAGGTAGAAGCAAGAAGGAAGAATCATCAAAAGACTTCAACCTTCTAAAGCTCTCAAGAGGGAGTTCATGTAGTTTTAATTTTTCATCTTTGTTTAATTTATATCCTATGTTCCATGACTTTCCTCTAAGACTGTAGAATAAAACTACAACAATTTGGCTACTCTATTGACTAATTTATGCCCAAACCATGTGTCCAAAACTATATTTATAGGTTGGCATATACCTCGCAATATCAAATATATGATATCGTGGCTCTGATATTAGATATCCGACATCAGAACCCTACAAAATATGATTCATCATACCCCTACAACTGAATAAAAATTAGTCCTCGAGTGAACAAAAGAAGGAAAAAGTTCATTACAAAATATTGCAAAGGTATGGGATTATTGACTAATGCTAACTACTGACTAAGTTTGAATGACACATTAAAAAAATTTCTTCAAGTGGATGCATACAAAATGATAGAATGAGAAAAAGATTCAATATACATTAAAAATTACAAAATTTATAGAGGTCTTCAAAAATCCACTAAATATGTTCTTATTGTCGCTAGTGGTGGTATACTTCCAACCTTGGTTATTATGTTAATGCTTCTCTAATTATGTAGAACATTCTTGAAGGATGGATTGGAATTTCATCTTATCGTCCCATGGATCTAGCAAATATATAAATTTTGAGCTACTATCTTGTATGTGCTATGATTTTTTCATGGGCATATCCTCTATTATTCCCATCTTGGCTTCATTTTTGTTCCTGGAAAAGACCTTTTTTCTTAGGCTTTTCTTTTAGCATCACGTATAGTCACCAAAGGATCAACATTAGTTTTTGTAAAATTTTCCTTAATAATCAACCCTTTTCAGATCCCTTAGTTTGTGTTTAAGCACACGGTGATTATAGCATACTATGCCCAAGGGTATGACATAACTAAAATCATCAAGTTGTTCACATTATTTTGATCAATTATTATTAGTTACCATGATGTTCGAAAATAGGATGTTAGAAAAATAAACATCCCTAGCCCCCATGACTAATAAGTGTAACTCCAAAAGCACACAAGTGTTTGAACAATTAAAACCAAAAGCTTGATTTAGAAGATGGCTAAGAAATATTAATGTATATGGAAATAGGACAGTAGGAAAAATTAATGAAGCAAATGAGAAGTAGCTCCAAAATCATGCATAAATTCAAAGAAACCATCATTGATGTTTTGGAAGATGTGAAGGTTAGTTCAAAGCCATGATCAACAAAAGTTATGCAAGTGGGTCTTTCCCAAAGTAGGTTCTTTCCATAATATCCTTCCATAACCACTTTTATAGATGTTCATGGGCACCTGAGAAGTTAAATGTAGATCATGCCTTTGTTCCAAACAACATACAACTACCATGGTTAGTATGTTTCACTATACTACACAAAACCAAATAGCTCATAATCACATTTAGTAATGAGGTGAATAATGCGAGGAGACAGGATTGCAAAGATCAGGATGTAAGGTAATTAACCATGTCCACAATAGGTTCTTGTGAAAAATGTGATTAAAATGATCAACATATCTATCCATCCAAGTTTAGACCAAGTTCATACCATAAATAGTGACCTTGCATTAATGTGTTCCTTCCTACCAACAACCATAAGTGCACAACCACCATAAAGTACAATAATCACTCCAAAAAGAAAAGAAAAGAGAATAAGGAAGGAAGGGCCTTAGTTAGAGCGGTGCCTTCAGGTAGGTAACATGTCTTTCCAGCCTCATAACCAATGCTTGTAGTTCACTATTGTGTATAAGGGGTGTGCTTTGAATTCTCATTATTATATTCTCTCTCTCTCTCTTTCTCTTTGATTTTAATTTTTTTTTGAAATGGGAATCACGCCATGCAAAGATAGATCTTCCTTTTTATTGGTCAATGGAGGAGTGATGATATGTTCCAAGAGGATTCATAAACCACATAAAGGAAGTTGAGAAGAGAACCCAACAAGTTCCCTTGAGGTGCCACCCCTTGCCATTTCCTCTTTCTTCAAGGTACAGCGATCATTCATGAATTTTAGTTTCAATAAAGAAGAACCAAATTGTTTCCATGATAAAGACCTTTTATTCAAATGACTGGAGGGATGCATGAGGTGGTCTCACTACTTTATACAATTACGTACCCAATCATCTTGATAGCATAGCACAAAAACCCAACACATAGTATTGATTTCTACATCATGACTTGGCAATATTATTAACAAAAACATGAAATACATTCATAAAACATAAAGAGAATGACTCAAGAAAAGAGAAAATGTTAAGAAATGAAAAACATATTAAGAATTAGAAAATTTAGGAAGAAATAGGAAAATGATAAAAAATTGTAAAATAAAGAAGTGAAAAACACTTATTAGTTCTTGAACTAAGATAGAGCATCTCCCCCATAACTAATCTTATGGTGGCATGTTCAGGAGATGGACTACATAATCCCATGATTATACACCATCATCTTGTCCATTTATCACTATTATTGATTTAATTAATCATGTCATAAGACATCTAACATTGGTGATAGCCTCGTTTCAATCATTCAGAGATGTATCTTCATCTCGAATTGAAGGTATTTTTGTTTTGGGGGGTCTAGATGTGTTTGATTCTTCTTATTGATTTTCTATTTTAATTTCCAAGTCTCCATGTTTAATATCCTTTTCTAATGTATAATCAAAGTGTAAGATATTTGGAAAATTTTCTTAAGTTTAGAACTAATAAGCAAATCAATTGCATCCATGAATCTTTGAAATAGTTTTATATTCTCATTTTCAAGTCGCTGAGTGTCTTTTAGTTTAGTGGCTACTATGTAGATAGTTTTCTTTTTTCATACACTTGTTCTTTGGCTTTGTTGTGGGTTGTGTTAATATTTTGAATTTTTGGCCCACAACTGAACCCTTTACNGATTTGAGGTAAAGGAAGTGGAACTAGTTGGGAAAAAAGTTGTTGAACACAATATTTGTATGGGTTTGGCTAACAATAAGGGTAGTGTTGGTTTGATGATGGCCTCCCCCATGACTATGGGTTCTACCACTACAATTGATGATAGTGTTGAGGCTAGTAGGAAGTCCCACTAGGATAGTATGATTGGTTGTAGGACTCTCTACAATTACCTTGTGAGTAAGATAATTTCTTAGGCATTTTCTTTTGTACAAACTTGGGATTCAATGCAAAAGTCCAATACTCATGTAGATGTAACATTATTAGGTAATAGCCCTTTGGATGGTCATATGGGTAGATGTCACATCCATCATCTCTTTTTGTTGTTGAGTCTATAGCCTCTTCTTCTATAGTTATTTTCCCTATTTGCTAATAAGTGTTCCTACTTGTTTCTTACTTATTTTTCCTCCTTTTGTTGTGATCACTTGATTCATTTTACACTACTCTCTCCTCTATGATTTCTTTGCAAATTTTAACTTTCTCATTTATCCGTTTCAACATCTTATCCAACTTTGCTTCAAGCTCATTAATAGACTTTTGTATTAGTAAGGTTTGTTGTGAGGTTACCTCATTAAGAGCTTCCTCTTTTTCCTTATCATAGATATGGATCCTTTTCTTTTGAAGTGTTGGGTCCCAATTATTTTCCTCTACATTCACTCATTTACATAGCTCTCCTTCTTTTTTTGCCACCTACTTGATTATCGTTTATATCTGATGGGCTCCTAGTTCATATAATTGACCTTAAGCATACATCCTAAGGGATCCTCTCATTTCATTATGAAGCCCATATCTGATATGGAAAAGTTGCTCTTTTTGAGAGAAATCATGGTTAGGACATCTATGTAGTAGTGAATAGTATCTATGCAAGGCCACATCCAAGGGTTCATGATTTTCTTACCTTAACCCTTGGATTTTTTTTCTTAGGTTGGACACTCTCACATAGGTTTGGTATTTTTCGTTAAAAAGTTCTAGCATTGTGGACCACTGGTGGATGGAACTTGGTTCCAATGATCTATACCAATTTTTAACTTCATCAATTAGTGTCCTAGGGAAGAGCCTAAGCTTTTGCCACTTATTTTCAGTATTTGTCAAGGCCCAAGCATTATGGAAGGCTTGTAAGTGATGTTGTGGATTAGAATTATAGCTTTCCCTACATTTAGGAATGTGTCCATGTTAAGGCATTTGATGCGGCTATCCCTTTGATGCCTTTAAGGTATTTGAACTACCTCCCTAATCTATGTTAGACCTCTAATAGCCAATAGGGGTTCATCTATATAAACATGTCATGGTAATAATCTATATTTCTATTTTTCTTATTGTGATGATCTTATTTATGTTCATTTTGATGTCTTTGATTTTACCCTTGGGTTCGATTTCTATCTTTATCTTGATCCCATAGTGGACCTCTATCTCTATACCTATGTTCATCTTCATTAGAGCTAGATGTTGAAGAGGAAAAGAAAGATGAGAAACTAGGATAATTGCCATGGCTCCTATAGTTCTCCCCATTATTCCTTGATTTATCTTTTCTAGGTTTAGAGGAGGTCATAGGCCTTCAGACCCTCCTTGATCTAGGACTTACTCCAAATCCTTTAGGATTGTCTGCTTTAGATGAACCTACTCCTTAATTGTGATAAGGGTCTAAATGAGCATAAGAAACCCCTGCATGAGGTTGTTCACTCTAATTTTTTTTATAGATCTTATCATTTCTCCTATGAGTTCTCTCATCATGTGATGCAGTCTTGGTCCTATGTGAAGAACACATGATTTTACTTGATAATGTGTGTGACTTAAAATATTAATATTTTCTAAAACATAGATCATTAATGCCTTTACAACAATCGTGTCTATTCTAGTATGGAGTTTAATTTTTATTGCATCAAATTTCACATAGCCCAATAAAGTTTGGAACATGTGGTAGCTATGATGTACAAGAACCATTAGAACAAGGTTTTGAAAGTTCAATTTTGAAATTTTCTTAGGCTACCACTCAAATATGTTTTTTAATTATGTTTTTGTAACTTGATTATTTAGTGTATGTTGAGCTAAAAGTAAACTTTTTTTTAACAAGTACATTTTGGTTAATTGAATAATAAATTTATAAAATATCCTAAAGTTTTCAACACCAAAAAACATATGGGTTAGTTACTTATGTCTAAGCTAGTTAAACAATAGTTATATAATAATGTTAATCAATTAAATGTTTTCCCCTTCCCTTTAATGAATAGGTAATTCTTTCAATTGTGTTTGTTTACCTATGTGTATAATGGAAAATGCTAAGCAGCAAGGGGAAATAGATAGTTTAAAGGAACCAAGCTCCAAAAAGTAGAAGGTATCAATAATGGTGGGGGATATCAAAGGGCAAGGATTAGGGAGTTGGAAGTAAGGAGGGAGAACTAGTAGAAGATTGGAACATTCCAAAGCTCTTAGGTGGGAGTTCATTTGGTTTTAATTTTTCATCTCTATCTAATTTGTATCTTGTGTCCCATGACTTTCTTCTAAAGTTAGGACCTTTCATTCTCTTGAATTTAGTTCTTTGCCCCTAGTCTTAGATCGACCATTGTTAGATGAATAGAAGGCTAAAGATAGAGACTTGGTGAAAGAGGTTTACCTCCTCAAAGTACGAGTAGTCAAGCTCATGCAAGAAATTGTTAGTCTAGATGAAAGCATTAGAAGCTTATTCTAGAGCTAAGTGTCTTAGTTACTTTTTTCAAGTTCGGATAGCCAGCATTTAATTTCATCAAAAGGTTTTTTTCTTATTGATGGCTTTGCAACATTTTACCGTTTGTGTAGCATTTACGCTTTCATGAATTGTTACTTTAATTTAATGTGATTTATTTTATTAGTAGTTTAATATCCAAAAAAGTTTATCTTATTGTGAATATTTTCAAAATTTGTTTCCTTACAGTTTACCAATAAGATGTGTTTTCTTTGTGCATTTTTTATTTTTAGTTTAGGCTAATAAATATTTGTTAATTAAATGTAACACTTTAGAAATTAATTTACTCAATAGTTCTTTTACCAAATGCTTTGATAGTTGAAATAGAAAAATATTAAATGATTTCATCTACTTATGTGCTATGATTTTATCTTAAAAGAGCATTTTAATTTTTTGTATTTTTTTAGTTTACATTATAACCTACATGCACATAGTACTTTCTCTAAGCGTTGCTAAATTTTAAACTAACTATCATTTTAAAGTTGTTTATTTATTTATCAGTAATAAAAATGGTGAGTCATGGGATCCCGCTGGAAATGGGAGCGACTAGAGCGACTGGAGCGTCTGGAGCGACAGGAGCAGCTGATGTGTCTGGAACGGAAGTGGCGGCAGCTGGAACGACGGCAGGTGTGGAGACTGCAGGAGCGGAGACAGCAGGTGTGGGAATAGCAGGAGAGGAGGCCCCAGGACAGAAGCGGCAGTTGGATGAAGTATGGTCCAGAGTTGGAATAGAACTAAGATTCAAAGTTGGAGGCCCAGAACCAGATACGTTGGCCAGATTGGACCGCAGCCTGATAGGCAAATTTGTGTCTGAAGGGGCTCGACACCGCATTGACCTGATCCGACGCTGGGCCAGGAATGCTTGGGGGTTTAACACGGTGACGGTTTCCTGCCTGGCAGACGATCGCCTCTTGTTCGGTTTCGCATCCTTGGAGGACCGCAAACACGTCCTGGTGGGAGGCCCTTGGTTCTACGGCGCGCGCGGGCTGGCCCTGGCGCCCTGGAGCTCACTGGGATCCTACGCTGTTCGCACGTGCACCAGTCTGGGTACAGCTGTATGACCTTCCCCTTGAATATTGGTCACCTACGGTTCTGCGAACGTTGGCGGATCTGTTTGGAGATTTCATCAAGTTTGACCACTCCACTGCCTGTATGGATCATCTGGGGTTCGTGAGGTTCTGCATCTAGCGGCCTCTTCTCACACAAGAACCAATCAAGGTGCTGGTTCTCGTCACGGACCTTGGGGAGGAGAGGGTTCGGGTTCTGTTTGAGAACCAGCCGAAGGCTTAGGCCCAACATCGGCCGGGGAGTGACCAGGGCCACCCAGCGGGGTACCTGGCCACACCAGATGATGGATGGTACATCGTCGGAAAGAAGGGCCGGGTAGCCAACCAAAAACCGTCGGCCCCCAAAGAGGGGGCTCAGCGACCGGGTAAGGGTGCGGCCTCGAAGGGAGTGGCCTCCAAGGCTACGCCCAGTGGGGGATCACTCTCCGGGGTACATTCGAAGCTTGTAACGCAGGGGGCTCAACATGAGGAGCTGCCAGGGACGGGTCAGGGTACCGAGGCCAGTATGGCGAGCAAGTCATACCTGCATGCGCTGGTGGGGGACGATGCTCAGCACTCCGATGATGACCAGCCGACGCCCTCTCAGGAAGGGACAATGATGCGGCAGGACTCTCACAGAATGTCCAGGTCGGGTGGGGAGGGCCCTTCCCAGGGTGGTCTGTCCCTGCCACCGGTCACGAACTGGATTAACACCAGTCGGGGTTCGGTGCAGCTCAGCTCCCCTCCAGATCAGAAACGGAGCCTGCCTAAAAAAGAAATGATGGTATCTCTTCACGCGGCGAAGGTTGGACGATCGGACAACCATGCTCGCTGGCAGAAGGCCACACAGCTCTTCGTGGATTTGGGAGTGCAGCCCACGTTCCAGGAGGTGTACCACCATTCCCTGTCTCCATGAAGGTCCTTTCCTGGAACTGCAGGGGCCAGGGTACCCCTTACAAATGACATACCTTGCATTGTTTAGTGTGCGACGAAAAGTGTGACATTGTATGCCTGCAAGAAACAAAATTACAACAGACGGAGACTCAGACTCTCTAGTGGCCAGGGTGGCACAGCCACCAGGTGCCCAGCAGGGGGCGCACGGGCGATCTCGCGATCCTCACCAAGGACGACTCGTACGCCCTGGATACGTCCGACTGGTGCATTACGGTGCATCTGCCTGGGCCAGACGTGTGGGTTACCAATGTGTACGGCGCCCAAGGATGGCAGGCGCGGTTTCAGGAGCTCTACCGGGTAGCAGCGCTGGTTCCCAAGAAAGCCAGCTGGTTACTGATTGGCGATTTTAACCAGCAGCTCTTCTCCTGGGAAAAGAACGGTGACACTTGGGCTGAGCCCCCCAGGGCAATGGAAATGCTTGCCCTATTACAGCAGTTTGATCTGACGGACTTGAAAATCACCGACTGCAATTTCACCTGGAGCAACCGCAGATAAGGCGCCGCGAGGGTCCTGTCCCGGATTGACCGTGTGTGGGCCAGTGAGAAGCTGTTGATTGATTGGGACCTCTAGGCTTACGGAGGTGCCCACATGGTCTCCGATCACAGGCCTATTTTCTGCAATCTAGAGCATGGGGAGTTCCAACGCCCACGAACCTTCCGTTTCGAGCGCACCTGGATCCGCAAGCCATGGCTTGGAAAAATGGTGCAGGACATCTGGCAAAATTACAATGCATCGGTGGACCCACGCGAATTTCTCAAGAACAGGTTGAAAACGCTGAAATAGCAAATTAAAAATATCAGCCCAACAGAGAAATATCGGTTCAAAACCTGCTGAAGTCAGTTGCAGGCCAAATTGCAGGCGATCCAATCATAGCAGGAGCAGCACATGAGCAAGGCCAACCACGCCGGGGAGGAGCTTGCCCTTCAGGCCGAGCTTTAACTCCTTCACAATGAGGAGAAGGAGTATTGGTGCCAACGGGCCCGTGTGTAGTGGTTGCGGGAGGGGGATTGGCACACCAAATTTTTTTTCTCGGCTACGAAGGCCCTCCGCGGTGCCCGGAATGGACCGATGCAACGCCTCCTGCAAGATGAGGCTCCTCTGCATGCCGACAGCCTCCTGCGTTACTAGCAGCAGGTCTGGGACTGGCAGCCAATGGTCCCCATTTCGGTGCCCATGGACAAAATTTTAAATCTGGCTGATAATTTCTGGCTCCTGCAGCCTTTCACGCGTCAGGAGCTGCACGCGGTGCTACAGAAAATGCCAGCGAACAAGGCGCCAGGGCCAGATGGCTGGCCCATTGAATTCTTCATGAATTTTGAGGATGTTCTTGGGAAGAACCTGTTGGACACGTTTAACCACATGTTGGCCTGGCGGTAGGTCAGAAAAGAAATTAACTGCTCGCGCGTGGTTTTAATCCCGAAGATGGAGAATCCCACTTCCCTAGGCCATTTCCGTCCCATCAGGGTCTACAACTCTCTGCTGCGACTATTTTCTCGCCTACTCGTGGCCAGGCTACGACCGCTCATGACACGCCTCGTAGGTAAGCACCAAGCTGCTTTTCTGAAGGGCCGTTACCTTCAGGACCAGGTTCTGCTGCTTCAAGAGATTCAGCACTCCCTTAGGAAGGCCAAACTTCCGGGCCTCTACCTCAAGTTGGACATTACCAAGGCCTACGATTCCGTCAGTTGGGCCGCCTTGAGATCGATTTTACTTGCTAAAGGGTTTGACCCCACCTTTGTTGAACTCTGCCTACAGATCCAGCAGGGAGGACGGTACTTGTTAGATATTGATGGTCAATTGTGGGGCTTTCATGGAACAGGATGCGGGCTTTGCCAAGGAGACCTGCTATCCCTGCTCCTTTTCCTGATGATGATGGACCTCCTGCACACCTACTGTATAGAAGAATGGGTCCAGGGGTTAAATGTGCACGGCATTCATTGTCTCACTGCACATTTTGTGAATGACACCATGATATACACCAGGGCTGTGGTCCCATAGGCCAGGGTGATTCTGAGGGCCCTGGATCGGCTGCACAAGGAAGTGGGCTTGGTACTCAATCTCGGGAAATCGGCTTTATTCTTCACCCACGCTCATCCCTTGGTGCGTAGCAAAATTGTCCAAATCCTAGGGATTCTCCCAAGGAAGGCGGATGACAAGTATCTGGGCATCCCTATGCATAACTAGCACAGGCAACGAACCTGGCAGGCGCTCATTGTGAAAATTCAGAAACGCGCAGCCCACTGGACAAATAAATTCCTATCCCGCAAGGGGAAGATGATGTTGGCGTCTGCGGTGTTGGGGGCCATGGTGAGGTTTGCTGCCTCGATGGCCTCCCCACCCCTCGGAGCCATCACCAAGATCGACCAGACTATCCGTGATTTTGTTTGGTCTGGCGGTAAGGGGGGTAAAAAGTTGCACCTCCTGGATTGGTCCAAAATCGCGCGGCCCCGGTACGCCGGAGGAGTTGGCCTCCTCCCCTTCGCGCTGGAGGCTGCCCTGGGGCGTCATAGACTCCTGCAACGCCTGGTCACAGACAACGAAGATCCCTCCCTCTGGGTTCAAATCCTGAGGAAGAAGTACATCCCCTGGACGGCGGCCAACTCTGACTCCCACATTTGGAGGCAGCTCTACGTGCAGGTGAGGTCGATGGACAATGCGGATGGAATCCACCTGCACCCACGTCAGCTCCTGCAGAAACTGTTCCCAGCTGATCCGCGGTGGATGCGGCTATGGAAGGGTATCCTCCCGGAGAAAATCAAAACCTTCAGGTGGCTGATCCTCCACCAGGCCCTTCCGGTTCGCACTGTTCTAAAGTCCAGGGGCATGGGCATCAATACGCAGTGCCCTTTGTGCAATCAGCATGACAAAACGCTGCAGCACTTCATCCTTGATTGTCAAGTGACCGCGCAGCTCTGGAAAATGGCTGGGCTCCGCACCCCAGACTTCTCGGGCAACTCGGCAACGCTCGTCGTGCTCTGGGTCCTGTGGCGGGCCAGGAATGATTGCATTTTCAAAGGTGCAGCACTCCCCCCCGTGAGCATCCTTTACACAAAGATTACTAAGCTTTGGGACAAAATTGCCTCCACCATGGCTCCTCACACAACATTAGAACCTTCCAAGCAGCAGGCAAGAACACGGCGAGGCTTCAGGGGGGTCACTTTGCAAGGCCAGACCACCCCCATGACGTTACCCAGGGGCGGGGCGAGAGACGAATCCAGATCCCTACGGAGGAGAGGCATGAGCTTACTGTTGGAACCGCTGACATGCTGGGGGAACGAATCCTGAACCCACCACTACAAGCCTTGATGGAGAGCAACCCCAATCGCAGGACCGGCATCACCCAAATCATTGAAGAATTCAGATGCCGCAGGGCGGACGGGCCGGGACAGCCCGGCAAAAATTAAGTCCACGTCCCTGTCTCACTGTTGGTTGCCGCCGCTGATTGACAGGGTGCCAAGGGAGGGGTTTACAGTCTAATCCTTGTGGGATGGGTGGTCCTTAGTAGGCGGGGTGGCAATGACAGGGATGCTATGGGCAGCCCTTGGGAAATTCCTTGGCGGGAGTGGGGCCAGTGGCCCTGGCCCACGCTGTACTCTGTATAGCTTCTTTTTTTTGAAATATAATTCGCTCAACCTTTTTCAAAAAAAAAAGTTGTTTATTTATCAATTATCAATTTAGTAATAATGCTTAACCATCTGAGACTATTTCCAAGTTCCCATATTGATATGGGAGATTCCTTCAAGTTTTGTCTCCTGAAACATGTTTTTTGAAGGGTGCTGCCTATAAACCAATTTAACACATTAACACTTGGATCAAGTAAATCATATGAAATTTATTAATTTATTTTTTATATAATATGCTTCTTACTTAGATTTGTAAATCATTATAGATTTCTTAAATACTAATAAAGGCAGATATAATTTTGTGAAGACAAAATCAAATTAGGACCTAGGTGATGTCTGAAATATTTGTTCATAAAAAATAATTTGTAAAAGACTCAATTAAGAGATGTTATGGTTTATAATACATGGAAGAAAATATTCACGCTTAAGGATAGACCACCATGATTTAAGTATTAATACTTTCTATTTGAGTATGAGTGTATTTAATATAGCTATGATATAGGAAAACTCTACTTTGTTATATATGAGTAGTTAGTGAAAGATTGTAAAATTAATTCTCTAATGATTAAAACTACCCACTCTTATCATCATTAGTAATTTCTCTAGCCATTGGCAATTTTTCCAATATTGACAATTATATATAGGTATTACCACTACCATCATTAGTAGTAGTAGAGGTAGTGACATTTTAGTTCCTTAATGGAAGGAATACCATACATGGTTATAAATAGAATGGATAGGTTATCTGTTTCACTAAATTTTTGGAAATTACAAATTCTGTCAGTAGTACCATCAAGTTTGGATTGGTAGAGACTGAAAGACCTATACAAAGCTAATCTTTTTTTCATTTCCTAGACTCTTATGGACTTTTAGTTTATGCTCCACTTCTATGCATTCTTTTTTACTATTGGAGGTATTTTCAGTTTTTTTTATTATGTATATACTGCTTCTAGACCCTAGAAAATTCTAAGCAGTCAAAGATATAACAATGAAGGAAATCCAATATTTGGATGGGTGCTAAGGGGTTTAAATCAAAACTCCAATATTTGGATGGGTGCTAAGGGGTTTAAATCAACAACTTTGCAGCCACGAAATTTGCAAAGTCAAACTTCACCGGTCTGAAACGATGATTTTGTCGAAAAACCTGAAACATTGAAAGATGCTCATGCAGATACGGTGCAAATGACCAAATATGCAAATTATAAAAGGGGAAAAACACTAAAGCAGTTTTTTTTGAAGAAATTGAAAATGATTAAAGATATATATTTTAAAAAATTTGGTAGAAACAAAAAGTACGGAATAAGATGACAAAACCATTTCCTTCTGCTGTGATTTCACGTGTTCAGAAAAAGGTCAAAAGTTATCAATGCTGATGTTTTTGGTAAAACTGAAAATGGCCGAAGATCAAAGATGCCAAGTGA
>MNCI01035691.1:0-14210 GCA_015680685.1 Gnetum montanum
GTGCATAAGCTTGGACACTTTCAGCAACATTTGGGGGCTAAAATCAAGGTGATCTTTGGCTAGGTGATGTTAAAGTTAGTGTCAATGTCACCATCATCATCACCTAAAAAAACACCCTAAAAAAAGCCATCTTTGATAGCATGTCAAGCTTCTATAGTCTCCTAATGATGGCCCCTAGTCATCCCCACGATGACAGGCATCAATTTTGATAGCCTCAACAAGCTTTGGAAGACATGATACAAAATATTTTTCTAGGTATCACCTAAGGATGGTAGAAATTTTCTCTAAGTGTCATCTAAAGATGCTAGAAAATTTATCTAAGTGTGGAAAAAGATGATGCTAATACCAACATTAGTGTTAACATTAGCATCCAATTTAGTACTAGAGTTATAATTTTTTAGCTCAACGTTAGCACTAAAGTTAGAATTTTTATAGCTCAACATTAGCACCAAAGTTAGATTTTCTTTTAGCATTCCATGTTACCCCCTAGCATTATCAACCAAACACATCATACCTATAAAAACCATCATTTTGACTTTAGTCCTGGCTTCTTAGGCTCTTTAGCAACTAGTTGACATCATTTCCAAGATACCAAATGTTAATTTTGTCAAGTTTGGAGGTAGTCTTAAGGATCAAGCTAAAAATGTTTTTTAAGTATTGTAGGTAACACTAACATTGGCATTAACATCAACATCAACATCATCCTACTTGCATCAAACATCATGCTAATTCATCAAGCTCAATAATTAACAATATTCCCCAAATCCACAAATTTCTCAACATCCTCATAGCATAATTTTACATTAGTTCAAGTCTTAGAAAGGATCCTGAAGGCTCAGATTTGCAATTTGACAAATGTTGAAAATTTTCTCTAAGTCCTTGATGATGCTAACATTGATGCTTGCATTAGCATTAGTGTTACCTCCCAAAGTCAAATTTCATCAACACCTAAAACATCAATGTTAGAATTTTTTAGCTTAACATCATTGCTAGAGTTAGAATTTTTTAGCTTAACATTAGCACCCAAATTAGAATTTTTTAGCTCAGTGTTAGCATAAGGATTAGAATTTTATTAGTGTTAGCATCGCATCCTATGAAACCTAGATCACCCAATCTTCCATGTCAAAGTTTCCAAGCATGAACTTTAAGTGAACATCACTTAACTCTAGGTTTGGATATAGAAACCCTAAGTCTATAAATATGAAGTCAAAACTCAAATTCGTTCCAGATTTCTTGAGATTTAGAGCACTTTTTGAGATTTTGAAAGACCAAGAGCATAAGCACCAAGCATCCTAACATCTCCTGTATGCTTCATAGCCACCACAATTCCTCCAAGTCCTAGACAACCCAAGCACTAATGCTAATGTAGCATCAACATTAACTTGGAAATTCTCACATCACTACCCCATACTTAAAATTTTTCAACATCAACATCACATATTTAAAGTTAGAATTTTTTTAACTCCAACCTCAATCTTAGGACACTTGGCCAAAACAACCTCATTTGGCCTTAAATTAATTTTAGATGGAGTCTACAGCTTCCCTATCCATATATTCCTCCTCCAAAGGTTCAATTTTACTCTTTAAACCTCCATTTTACTCATTAATTACATCTTTATAATCAGTTTTATCTCCCTTACGTTTTTCACCAATACTTGTAGTTTTGGTCCTCCATATGAGGCACATTTATCATTCACTTCATCTAGCATCTTCATTATTTGCAAAGGGAACCAAAACTCTTTCTTCTATATTGAGCTCTCTATATTTTAAATATTTTATGCACTTATATTTTTGCTTCTATAATTAGATAGTATTCTATCTCTCACACTTTATTCCATAGTTTTATTTTCAATAATTAAAACTTGATAAATTTTACTACTTAAACCTATCATTTTCATCATTCCCTTGTCATTCATATTTTGTTTGTAGTAGGCTAGGTCCACATTCAATTGGAGGTTTGTATCCCATTATGTTATAATCATTAACTTATCAAAAGTTATATTGAACCAAAGGATGTTTATGATTGTGAGTTATATATTTTAACATTTTCCATTATTTTTTAATCATTAACTTATCAAAAGTTATAACCAAAGATCATTTATGACATGATTTAAGTATTTCAACATTTAATTTTTAGATATTTTCCTGTGAGATTGAGAAATTTTTTTTGCTGGAATACTTACAATGAAAGATTACACTTTGGAAGCTAGACTAACATAGTTAGATTATTAAAAATGTCTATACTACATTCACAATGCCAGTAAGAGTATCATAGATGTGTAACTAAATTACACATCATCATCATCATCCTAGCCTTGTCCTACCAAAATCGTGTTAGCTACATAAGTTCTTTTTCACCATTCATTTCTATGAAGAGCTAGATCTTTATTTATTTGCAATTTCTTCAAATCATCTTTGATTGGTTTTTTCCATGTCTTCTTTGTTCTTCCTTTCGATAGCTTTATTAGAATAGACATGTAGCACCCTTTGTTTATAGGTTTAATGTCTAATTTTCTTTGCACATGTTCAAACAATTAAAGCTTCCATTCTTGTTTCTTATCTAAAATAGAAGCTACTCCAAGTCTTTTTCTAATGTTTGCATTATGTAGTTTAACTTTTCTAGTAACATTTAACATGCATCACAGTATTCATATTTTCATCACATTGATTTATTATTTGTGCCTCTTTTGTACTTTCTAACATTTAACATTATATAAGATAACAAGCTTGATTTTTGTCTTGTATAGTTTTTCCTTTAGTTTTCCCTTGATACTAGGGGCCTTATAAAAGATTAGTGTAAACAGGATGGGATGATACCTTATTAAAAGGTAGAATATATAAACTATTTCATTATAGTGTGACACTAGGTGTTTGTTATAGTGGGGTGCCTTATAAAAGAGCAATGTACCAAAAAGTAGTTGATGAGTGGTGAGGTACCCCTATTCCTAACCATATGAATCACTAAGGCATTCACACATGATCTGGTTGAATTTCATGGACCTATAGTTTGCTAGTACACTAATTCTCTAGGAAGTGAAATGGATGTTTAGAACATTCGTTGTCTATCCAACTAGACTTGTCACGATCAAGGATATGGTTTAAGTGTAATTGAGGTACATGATTTTTATTATTTTATGTTTTATAAGTTTAATTTCCTACAAGAAGAATGAAAGGTAGAGTGATTTAAGATCTAATTCATCTACTGCTTAGCTAACCTAACACAAGTACCCATTCTCACTCTCCAAATACATCCTAAACACATATAGTGTTGTTGGGCTACCAAACGTTAAGCGTTACTAGGTTACCAAGTGCTACATCTATGTTTGAAGTGGTTGTGCTTGTGTTTATTAACAACTAGAGATTAATTGCTTAATTAAAGTGCATTAAATTAAAGTGCATGAAATTAAAAGTGCATGAATGTTATATACATCAAGTAAACATTAATCTATTCTCAATGTTGTAAGAATGATAAAAAGGGTTCATTTTTATTCCTATCACATTACTATGCTTAGGTACATCAATGCTTGAATAAAGATCTATGCATGCTAAAACTCTTGCTACAAGCACACAAAAAATATTCTAACTTTGGAGAAAACAAATTAGAAGAGCTTTGCTACATTATGACAAAAAATATATAAAAATCATGAACCCAAGCACTATATTTATAGGCTATCTTATACCCTGCGATGTCGAATATTCAACATTGCTTTTTGGGCTCCAAAATTGGGTATATGATATCGAGGCTATTCGATATTGGAGTGGATCTAAACATGATGCATCATACCCCCATGACTAAATGAAAACTCATCTTTGAGTGAAGAAGAGGAGGAAGAAGTTCCTTATAAAATATCTGGTAGGTATGGGATTATTGATTGACATATAAACTTGGCTTAGATGAAACAAAAAAATTCTAAGTGCCCAAGTGTATGGAATTACAATCTTTTACAAAATCAGGTATTCATGACAAAAGAAGAGAACACCTTGGATAAAATTGACATCCACTTCTCTAGTAGCTGAAGAGTGAGGAAGAAGATTCAATGATCATGAAGAGTCCTCGTCACATGGTGTTGCTATTGCTACTTCCTTTATGAAGATAGTCCTCCTTCCAATCTACACATTCTATCCACACTTTCCACTATAATCAGAACAAAATCATGGATTAGCATGCAATGTGTAACATATAGCTTTGAAGGACCTTGTCTCTTTAGTGGTTACACTTGGCTAGGTTATGATTGTGATGGATGAATTTTGATAATAGCATTAGTAGGAAGGTTGAAAAATATGGTGGAATGGATAAGTGTTCCATTAATAAATTGGGAAAGCCCAAATGCGATAAAATGCTTAATGAGTGTTTAAAAATTCACAACATTAATAATAAAAAGGTTACAGTAAAAAACGTCGTGAAGATGCACACAATTGAATGTCATTGATGGGGTAAACAAAAGAATTTGATTATAAGAATGTCTAAGGGTAAGGAACTTAACTAACCCAACCAAAAGATATGCAAGTGAATCCTCCCCAAAGTAGGCATAGGCCTTTTATTGCCTTTGCATAACTTCAAACCAAAGAGTTCATGGGCCCCATGGATGATTAATGGTTACGAAAAGTTAAATAGAAAACTTGAAAGAAACTACCCTAGAATTTTGACATATCAAACCAAGACATCGAACAAGAACATGAAACCAGCAATGAGATGAGACATAGAAAGCATAGATGGATGAGAGAGAGAGTGGAATAGAGTTTCCGATTAAGGTCACATAAAGTCCCTTGTGAATTTTGTGGTTAAATGACTTGATGAAATCCATCTTTAGTCTAGACCAAAACCAACCACTTTTAGTGACTTTGCATCACCATTCTAAGATCAGTCCACCTCCTTGAGACATAAGAGTTCTCCCATAGAACAGCCACCTTTCCTTATTAGAGAAGAAAAGAGAAGTAGTAAGTGAGGAAGGGCCTTAGTTAGAGGGGACCCTTAAGCATGGTTTACATGTCTTTTAGTTCCATAACCAGTGCTTGTAACCTGTTTATTTTGTCTAAGGGGTGTGCTTTGAATTCCCATAATTTTTTTTTGTTTTTTTTTCTTTCCGTTTTCTTTTTTTTTTTATAGGAACCACACCATGCAAAAACTTATTTAATTTTTAGTTAGTGGTTCACATGGAATGGTAAGAAATCCATGAAAACACACATGCATCCAAGCAAGCAGAAAGGTACAAAAAATACCGAATTTCTTTGAAGTCACACCCTATTCAAACCTTTGAATCCTTTGCAAATCCAAGAACTATCAAGTCACAAGTCTGTTAAAGTTTTATTAATGAAAAATAGACTGCACATTTCTAGAATAAGGAAAACCATAGAGTTTGTGAATGGGTGAATGTTGTGGACTCACTGCTTGTTTTATGGAAAAGAAACCATATCCTAGTTATTAGTAATAAAATTCAAAGCTAGCATCCAGACACTATGAATCAAATAACTGAATAGTACATACCACCATTAAGTAATGAATTACCACTATGCTTGACACTTATTAACAAAAAGTTAGAAAATCACACCAAAATAAAAGAGATTGTAAAATATTCTAGAAATAGAAAACATACTAACAATGGTATAAAATAGAAATTAGAAAAGCTTGATAATGTGAAAACAAAAAGGTGTAAAATAAAAAATATGCAAAACAAAAAGTTGTAAAAATAACAATGTGAAAGAAAAATGTGTAAAACAAAAAGAGGAAAAACTGAGGAACCGCTTATATAGTTAACATGGATGGCCATCTCCCCCACGATTGAGTTGAGAGGAGGAGATTCAAAATATTGAGCATGGTTGTCCATTCAATGAGGTGTTTATTGCATTAGTTGGCTTATGCTCATGGAAAGGTTTGACTTGTTATATGTTGACCAACTATTTCTTATTTGGGCTTCAGGTTTATAGATCATCATGGCCCTAGAAGAAAAATTTTCATAAATTATATAAGGTCCTTCCCACAATGTCTAGAACTTAGTTCATTGAGGTACATGTGTGGGGTTCTAGTAAAAAACCTTATCTCTTGGTTGTAGTTTGACTTTCCTAATTCTAAGATCATGGTGCTTTTTGTTGAATGCCTTGTGCAACTCATTAGATGACAAGGCCACCAATCAATTTTTTTCTAGCAAGTTGAGAGTCATTAATCTTTCTTTTTATGCTAGACTTAAGTCAGGGTAAAGGTCACAAGTTGTTGAATGTGTATGGAGCTTAGATTGAATGGAAAGTGTTGGAAATTTTCCATACACTAGCTCATAGAAAGAATAGCCTATAGGAAGTCTCCATGTTGAACTATAGGTCCAGAGAGTATCGTTCTAGTCTTTCCTATATTTGTTGACAATTCTTGTTAGTATCTTTGTGATTTCCCTATTTGTAACTTTAGCTTGCCCATTGACTTGTGGGTGGTAGGGTGTTGTGAGTTTATGTTTAACCCCCAAGCATTTCATAAGCTTTTGAAAAGTAGTGCCTGTAACATGAGTTCCATTGTTAGAAATTAATGCACATGGCACACCAAAAGTATTGAAAACATTTTGTTATACAAACTGAGTAGTAGTAGATGATGTACAGTCAGTGACTACAGGTACTTCTACCCATTTTGTATAATAGTTAACAACAACTATGATGTACACCTTTCCATTTAACATGGATATGATGGAACCCATGAAATAAATGCCCTAGATGTTGAAGGGTTCTAGTGGTTGAATCCATTATTGAGGTGCCTCCATTTGAGTAGTCATTCTACCATCTCGTTGGTAGCATTTATAAGAGTGGACATATTGGTGAGCATCCCTAAAGATTGTTGGTCAATAGTACCCTACCATTAGGATTTTAATGGCCATGTGTCTCCTAGCATAGTGGCCTCTATAAGGACCTTCATGTTGTCCTAGAGAACATGTAGTTGATCAACATTACGGACATATCAATGAATTAGGCCATTGGTGTATACCTTGTAGAGGTGTCCGTTGATCTCCATGAAACATTTTACCTGGTGAAGAAATTGTTGTTTCTTCCAGTGATCTAATCTTTGTGGCATCTCTTAAGTGAGAAGATACGTGAGAATGCCATCATACCATTTAGGCTCAATGGAAAATTATTTAATTATAGCCCCAGCAAAGAGAAGTTCATCAGGAAATAGATTAGATAAAGGAATTTCTTCCTCTTTGTTGTTCCATCTCAACCAAAATAAGTGGTTAGTGACGAAATTCTTAATTTCTTTTTGATCTACCATCATAAGATCAAATTTTTGTAAGATCACCAGCCATTGTATGACATAGGGGCTCAACTTGTTCATTAGGAGTCAAATTACACTATGGTTTGTGTGCATAAACACTTTGTATCTAAGCACATAATGTCTGAACTTCTCTAGAGTAAACACCACTACCATTAGTTCTTTTTCTATAGTGGTGTGGTTTCGTTGTGCATCCAAAATGCTTTGGCTTGTGTAGTGCATGTAGTATGGACATTTCTTGTCATCCATCTACGTAAGCATAACTCCCAAAGCATAATTTGATGCATCTATCCTAACATGAAATGGTCTAGACTAATCAGGTGCTTGTAGAATTGGAGTTTCTACAAGTTTCTCCTTTAGTTGCTGGAATGCTTTTTCACATTTCATAGTCGAGACAAATGGAAAATCTTTCTTTGTTAGCTCAACCAATAGTTTTGTGATCTTAGAGAAATTCTCTATGAATTGCCGGTAGTAGCCAGTATGTCCAAGGAATGACCAAACATCTTTGACGATTTTTGGTTGGTGAGTTATTCCTTGGATGACCATTATTTTTTTAGGGTCTACCTTAGTTCTTGCTTGTAATATTCTATGCCCTAGTACAATGCCTTCTTGGACCATTAAATGACTCTTTTGCTAATTGAGATAAATGTTTTTTTTTCTACACATCTTTTTGGCACTTACTCAAGGTAGTCTAGGGCTTACTCAAATGTAGCTTCAGAGGTGGACAAATCATCCATGAAGACTTCCACACCACTATTGATCTGCTATTAAAAAATGTTGAAGACTAGGTGTTGGAATGTAGTAGGGGAATTGCACAGACCAAATGGTATCTTGCAATATTCAAAAGTCTCCCAAGAACTTGTGAATGTTGTCTTGGCCTAGTCCTCTAAGATAATTTGGATTTGGTTATAGCCACTATAACCATCTAGAATACTATAATAACAATGCTTAGATATTTTATCTAACACCTAATCAACAAATGGCAATGGAAAAAGGTCCTTGAATGTTTCCATATTTAGCAAGAAAAAATAGATGTAGGCACACCACTTGTCTCCTTTCTTTGGCATAATCACAAGTGGACTAACCCACTCACTATTCACAATGGAATAGATAAACCCCACCTTGAGGAGTTGTTTGATTTTCTCCTTGATGATTTGCTTCAGTTTGGAATTCAGTTGCCTTTGTGATTGCCTCTTTAGCTTCATGGCCAGGTCTGTGTAGATACAATGCTAGCATATCCCAGGATCAATCCATGTGAGTTCACGATATGACCAAGTAAAGGTTGCTGACCATTTTTCAACCACTTTTGATAGCATTTGTTTATATTTTGGAGTAAGATTTGCATTAATTATTACTAGCTTTCCATTTTTTAAGAATACATATTCCTTACTAGCTGGTAGCATTTTTAGTTCAAGGGGATCTTACTTGAAATTTTCAAGAATTTCCAACTCTTCCTAGGAGGTATCATTATTTGCATCATCGGAGAGTTGGTGATGAACTTGCTTGAGTTCATCCATGCTTATGACATATGCGCATGTTAAGCTCTCAATCAGTTTCATGCAAGTGTGTTACTTTTAAGCTTAGTGATCAACCATTGGATGCCCTCTTGTTTTGTGGTTGCTATGTATAGACACTTTTGAACATTAGCTTCTAGTGCACACTGCTTGCATGCAGAGATGGATGCTCATTTTACTGACCAAAGATTCTACACATAATTGCACTATGTATCATTGTACGTGATGCATGGAACTTGCTTTTTCTTGATCTTTCTAAATGCATTTTCTTTAGATATTTCTAGGGAAAGATCTCTAATGTCCATTCTTACATCAACGGTGCTTAGCCATGTCCTTCCCATGATGATTGGGAAGTTCCCATTGTAGTTTTCCATCTTGATCACAAGAAAATTAGTAGGATAAGACCACCCATAGATATTGGTCATAATGTCTTCTACCAATCACAATGGAACACTGATGGATTGGTCTACCAGCTCTAGTTTGATGTTGCTCTTTTTGAGAGGCAATAGGTTCCATGTAGTATACATCTCATGGGAGATCAGGTTGACATTGAAACCAAAAGAGCTTTGCATTGTTCATTACTAGCAATCTGCAAATAAATCAAAGGACTTCTAGGATCAACTAATTTCCTAGGAAGGTTTCTAGCATAGATCCAGTCAGATACAGCATGAGTAAGCATAAGGCAATATTTGGTTTGAAGGGGACTCGAAGGTATTTAATATAGAGGAAGATGAAGAAATAGGGTCACAATCCTATTAGGCAATTCTAGGTAGTTCCACCAACCACATCCCTTAGGCAATTCTCCATTATGGCCCACACTAACCAATAGTGGTGAATGGAACTTAGGAGAAATGTAGCAATTCTAGTGAAGTAAAGAGGCCAATGCAACAATTAAAATTGAAGAAGTCTCTATGTCATACTTAATAGAAAGGACATATGCAAAAAGAAGACAAGGATAAAAGAGGAGAAACTTTCTAGAAGCCTAATGACAAAGGAAAGAAGCTAATGGAAGAGCCATCACGAGTCGAAATACAAACTACATCAAGCCATTCAAATTTTATTCTTTTTTGTCATCTAACTATGTCATTTTTTGTACAAATCACTATAGCACTTAGAGTCAGTTAGTAGTTAAAGTTAATCAATAATCTCATACCTTCCCAATTTTGTAAAGAAAGCTCATTCCTAGCCTATTAACTTGAGGAAAAATTTTTAGTCAGTCATGGGGGTATGATGAATTATCAATTGGCTAAGATAATGTAGATGCTACATTGCATCTATGTTGTAGCATCCTTGTTGAAGCATCTTAATTGGCTACTATGTTGCATCTACACTGTCATAGATGTGATGTCACATATGTTTGATAAAGTCAACTTTTGTTCACCTATGATATTGTATCTACAATGTCATATATTTGATATGATGGGATGTTTGCATCCTATAAATACAGCACTTGAATGTACAGATCTACAGAAGTTTCATTCCATCCTTAGGTAGATTCTTGTAGTTTTGTTTTGTAGCTTTATTAATAGAGTGAATGCCTGCAATGTGCTATTGAGAAATTATATGGAATCTTTATTTGAGTAAACTATACCTAGACACAATTCATGTTTAGAAATAAATATCGAAATTACTTTTCATCATTATAGAATCCACTTATTTTTACTATTTTACATAAGCATAGTTTTTACTATTTTCTTAGTTTAATCATTTACATTTCCAAGTAGTTTACTTTCTTATTCATTAATAAAGTAAAATGAGTATGACTAGTTTCAATCATTTAAGTGTAATCTTTTGGTAATCCTAGTAATGTTATTGCTTAGTTGGCTTAGTAGTATAATGCTTGGTAATCCATGTAATGGCTACATTAGTCCAAGGCATGTAAGGTAAGCCAAGATTAGATGCTCATCACCCTAGGCTAGAGTATATATACATTCCCATCATTACTTAGACTTAGGATTAAATTTTATGTTCAATTATGTTTATTGCTAGGAGTAAAATGAGCCTAACAACATCACTTTACACTAAACCATACATGACAAAGCTACCACTAGTCCAACTGGGAAGATAGTATCCTGTAATCAATGCTTAAAATCTAGATACCATAACTAGTACCATCCATGGAATTCAACCAGATCATGCGTGAATAATTATGATTTGTATGATTAGGCATAGGGATACCTACTACTCATCAATAGTGGTCATATAGATCTCATTGGCAATAAGGCTATTACTAGTTTAATGATGGCATCCCCCATGACTATGGGTTTTGCCACTGTAGTCGATAGTAGTGTTGAGGCTGATAAGAAGTCTTACTAGAATAGTACAGTTGGTTGTAGGACTATCTATAATTACCTTGTGAGTAAGGTAATTTTGTAGGCATTTTCTTTTGTATGAACTTGAGATTCAAAGCAAAAGCTCAAAACTCTTGTTGATGTAACATAACCAAGCAATAGTTCCTTGGATGGTCATATTGGTAGATGTCACATCCATCATCCTCTTCTATGGCTAATTTTATAGCCTCTTCTACTATAACTATTTTTCCTTTTTGCCAATAAGTATTTCTACCTACTTCTTTCTTTGATTTCCTCTTTTGTTTTTGATCACTTCATCCTTTTTGGATTACCCTCTCATCTATGATTTTCACATAGGTCATAACTTTGTCTTTTATCAACTCCCACATATTATCTATCCTTGCTTCAAGTTTAGCGATAAACTTTTGTATTGGCATGGTTTGTTGTGAAATCACCTCATCAAGAGCTATCTCTTTTTCCTCATCATAGATATGGATCCCCTTCTTTTGAATAGTTGGATCCCAATTATATTCATCTACATTCTCTCATTTACATAGCTCTTCTTCTTCTTTTGCCACCTACTCAACTAGGCAATTCTTGATTATTTTACACTTTCTTGTATATTTTATATATTTTTCTTATTTTTTTTAAGTGTGACTTTTCATTATTTTTACTAATAAAAGCGCTTTATTGCCATAGCACACTGTGCCATTGTTGCTATTTACAAATGATGGTTTATGCTTATTGTTGTGATTGTCATTGTCTAGTTTTGATTTTTGAATTCTGATGTCTGATGACTTTGACATGGTTTAATTTTCATAGAACAAGCAGTGAGTCCACGTCATCCACCCATCCAATAAACTCTATGATTTTTCTTGTTCTGGGAATTTGAGGTCCCTTCCATTAAAGAAACTTTTAATCAATTGGTGACCTTGGTTGTTCTAGAATTAGTAAGGATTCAAAGGTTTGTAAAGGGTATGACTTCAAGGGGACTCAATACTCTTTGTACTCTTCTACTTGCTTAAGTGCTTGAGTTTTCTTCATGGACTTTTTATCGTTCCATTCCAATCACTAATAGGAAGTTAAATAAAGTCTTTGCATGGTGTGGTTTCCATCCAAAAACTCAAAAAAAAATTTATGGGAATTTAAAGCACACCCCTTAGACACAATTAATGAATAAGTATTTGCATGGTGTGGTTCCCATCCAAAAATTCAAAAAGAAAAAAAACATGATGGGGATTCAAAGCACATCCCTTAGACAAATAAACGTGCTATAAGAATTGGTTATGGGACTAGAAAGACATGCACTTATGCCTAATAGTCCCCTCTAATTAAGGCCTTCTCTCACTTCATACTTCTCTCTTTTCTTCTCTTTATGGAATGGTGGTTGTTTTGTGGAAGCACTCTCGTGTCTTGTGTAGGTGGACTGGTCTTAGAGTGGTGATGTGAAGTCACTGAAAGCAACTAGTTTTAGTCTGGACTAAAGATAGATCTTCTCAGGTTATTTTAAACACAGATTCCACATGGGACTTTTTATGACCTCAATTCAGAATTCCATTCCACCTTTTCCATCATCCATCTATGTTGTCATAAGCCATCTCACTACCGGGTTCTATGTTATGCTCTATGTCTTGGTTTGATGCATTTGAATTCTTGGATAGATTCTTTTTGGTTTGTCCTTAACCTTTCATGATCATTAATCAACTATGGGGCCCACGAACTTCTTAGTTGAGGTTATGCAAGGGCAACAAGGGCATGAGCTTGCTATGGGGAGGACACTTGCATAGCTCTTGGTTTGATTAGTTAAGGTTCCTTACCTTAAACATTGCTTCAATCCTATCTTTTGCATATTCCACTATGTATTCCATTCAGTGCTCCTTAACCTTTTATTTCATTCATTCCATGAATCACTTTTCTCCATTTTTTCCAATTTTATGAGCTCTAATATCCTCTTCTCATATTTTCATATTGTTCTTGGCCTTTTGAGCTTTCATTTGATCCCAATTTCATTAAAAAACTTTGTATTTTACAAGTTTGACCAAAATTAATGGTGGTCAACAATTGCATCAACGAGGCCTTGTTGACGTAGTGGACCATGTCAACTAGGCCCCATTGACGAGGCCTCATTCACATAGTGAACTACGTCAACTAGGCCCTATCGACGAGGCCTCGTCAATGCATCATAAAAATACTATATATATCACCTTGCACTTAGAAATTTTTAACAGTTTCCTCATAACACATAGGGAGTTTTTGTAATTTTTCAAAGCCCAAAACCTTCAAGAGCCCATAATGTTCCAATTGTTTGTCCAAATCACTTTGTTCTTCAACCTTGCAGCTACTAGAGGTAAGATCTTTATCGTGGGGATCACAAACCTTAAGGTTCTTAATGAAATTTTTTGAAAAGTTTTCTAACTTCCCCAAGGGTTAATAACCTTAATAATATATAAACATCAATTTTCTTTTTCAAAAGTTAACCCTTCCAACAATCTCTGGGATGAATAAACTAATGATTGAAGTAATTAAATTAGCCATAATCACAACTTAGCCAAATGTAACTATTCTAAAGATATAAAGGTATCCCAATTGCTTCATGTTATACAACAATTGCTAACTCATGGTCTTATTGTGATTATAGATGACACCAAGACCAAAGCACCCGTAGGAAGGAGAACCTTCTCAACCAAGAGAGAAATGACCCAAAGCTAGAAGGGGCTAACAAGAACAAGCCCAAGAACTGCTAAAGGTAACCCATGCAATGGGACCTCTTCATGATGGTAACCCAAGAACAAGGCCTAGATGTCATCTATGTACAGTGTTCACCACAATGGTTTTGAATACCAATTGATGAGACGCGACATGCACTGGGCCGCGATATCGCATCCCATGCGATATCGCGTCTTCTCCTGTGATATCGCGTCCCGCCGTCATATCTATAAATAAGAGGCGGCACTTCCTTCATTTCCCAATCCTGGCTAGAAGTAGCAAAGCTCTGGCAGATTGATCACTCCAGAGTTAGATTTTTTCCCCATGTGCCTCCAGTAGGAGTTCTAGAGTGAACGGTTCTTTATTCGAGCAGCTTGTAACCTAAACCCAAGTTGTGTACGGCAATAAAGATGAACTTGATTGGATAAACCTTGCAGCACGTGGTTTCATTTATTG
>MNCI01035696.1:0-30456 GCA_015680685.1 Gnetum montanum
ATTGGGAATGCAAATGTATAGGAAGGCATGCTAAGTACTGATGACCGAAGAGATCAGCTTGAAGTGAAACTATGAAAATTGCACAAAATCATCAAAATGTAATGTTCACTATAAAAAATTAACAAAAACACACAAAACGATATTGGTAGAAAGTTTGTTTCTAGAAAGAGATTACAATAACCAAAGGCTATTATTGACACAAAAACTTCAGAAGACCCTTCCCCTCAAGCTGCAGCTTCAACTGTAGCCATTACCATCTTTCCTTGAATGCCTCTGGCTCTACCCCTCATCTTACTCCTACCTACAAAATTTTATGCTTAAAACATACATTAAAACAAAGCTATTTACGAAAAATATTGGCCTAATTCATATATAAATTTTATCCAAAAAAAAACCTAAATGAAGGGATCTTTTAGCTATTATAATAAAAATTTTATTATGATTGTTGATGATGTGTGCATATCATGGTCCTTAGTGTTAAGCAAGGATGCAGCAAGGGACAACTGGCCTACTACCTTATTCCTTCCTTGGTTGAAGAAGTGCATGTTAATGACCTTGTTATTGTAGTTGAAGCATGGGCCACCATCGTAAGTGCCCTTTTAGTGCTCTGGCAGAGCTCTAAAGAAAGCATCATCGAAGATGGTTCGGTTGGGCTAGGTGGCTTGCAGTAGTAGTTGCAAATAGAGATAGAGATAGAATGGAAATGGAATTCTCATTCCCATTCCCATTCCCATTTTGCATTTGGTTGCGTTTGGCCTTTTTATGTATGCAGCGGGAATATGAAAAGCTATGGCTCTTTGGTTCATATTCTGCTCAATGGGAATACAAAAAGGTATGGCTTTTTTATTCATGTTTTTCCCCATGTCATGGGATCTTACGTGGAACGTGATGTGGAGGGCGACAAATCCACTTCCCCCTACCCCCTATCCTATAAGACAAGTTGGCCTCTTGGCCAAAATTAAATGAGAATGGGCCTATAAGAGTAGGGATTTATTTGTATCTATAATCGATGATTCACTATGTAGCATTTCACCAGGTTCATGATTGCAAAGATGATGAAATTTTAGGTGTAGTAAGAAGATTGTTAATTATTGAGAAAGAAAAGAAAAATTGGGATAAAATGCTCTAAACATAAATCAAAAAATATGATAAGATGAAGAAATATTTTCAAAATATTTCTTAGATAGTAAAATAATATAATTCATATATCAAACCCAAGTTGCAATTACTAGATAAAGAACAAGGACAACAATCTCGATCTACAAATATAATGGAAGTAGTTGTAAACATAATGGACACATGTCAATAAGATGTTTATGAACTTAAGAATAAATACTTTAAGCTTAAGCAATAAGTGGAAGATCTTCATAACACCAATGAGGAGCTTAGTAATGAGCATCAAACTTTGTAAATAAATATTCAAGAACTCAAGAAATACATGCACATAGTAAGTCATTTTGTTAAAAGTTATAGATTAAATTTAAGTTCTAAAGAAAGTGAACTTGTTAAATATTAAGAAGGCTTACAATATTACAAAAACAAATGGATTTGTTAAAGTACACTATGCAATAGAAATAACCAAAATTTCGATCACTACTTGCTTCAGAACCATCAACTAATATCATTATTGTAGATGTTATTCAATATACTTTTGAACATACATCTTCCCCTACAGTTTTCCTAGATAAAGTCCAAGATCAAGTGTTTGAATCATCCTTTACACCATCATCCTCTTTGGTTGTCTGAATAGAGTCTACCTTATCTATTACTCATATTGGTACTCCATAATGTATTGTTCCCTTGATAATGATTAGAGTTCTAGTCCTTGTGTCCATTATGTGTCATATGTAGCTTAGTCTAGTTTTTTAAATAAGAAGAGAAGGCCATCTGAAAGGTTATGATGATTAAGAAAGAAAAATACTTATAAAGAAATAATTTGTAAAGTTAAAAAATAATCAAGACTATAATTTGTAAAAATGAGATATGCTAAGTTCCTAATGAACTAGCCAAAGTTCAAATAAGTTTAGAAGAGACTACAAAGAATTCCAAGGAAGTTGTTAGGAAAAATGATACATATCATTAATAGTTGCAAATTTTTTAAGATGATATATAACGTATTAATTTTTTTATGGACCTAAATCCTTGGGTGATTAAAGTTGTCCAAGTGATGTAAAATCAAACTCTAGCAAGTTTTAATAGTGTTTTCATCATAAAGCCTATTTATCATTTAATTTTTTAAAATATATTTACTCATTTTCCAATTACATTTTCATGCATGATAATTACTTAAGAATATAAGTATGATTGCTTCGAGCTTGCGTATGACTCTTGGTAATCCTAGCAATGCTTAACGTTTGGTAACCTAGTAGTGTTATATGTGTTGAGGATGTGCATAGGAAGTGGAATTAGATACTTATATTAGCATAGTTGATTATTAATTAGCAATTAGGTTAGTTGAATTGATTATAAATTGAGTTTCCACCTATTGTTAATAATAAAATATAAAATAATAAAAATCATATGCCTCACTTTGGACTAAACATTATGTGACAATGAATTGCTATCAAGACATAGTGATCTAGATTCCACAACTAGTCCCATCCATGGAATTTGACCAAATCATGCATGAACACTTGTGATTCATATGGTTGGGTGTAAGGTTACCTTGCTGCTCATCATTGGCATCGTTGCCAGAGATGGTGATAGTATCTAAATTAGTTATATCACAAATGATTGCTGTAAAAGNGATGGAGTAAGTCCTAGGTCAAGAAGGGCTTTAAGGCCTAGGGCCTCCTCTAAACATAAACAAGATAAATCAAGGGACCATAGGAAGAACTATAGAAGCCATGGTTATTCTTCCAGTTCTTCATCTTTCTCTTTCTCTTCAATGCCTAGTTTTAATGAAGATGAATGTAGGTATAGAGATAGAGCTCCACTATAGGGTCAAGACAAAGGTAGAAATCAAACCTAAGGGTAAAATCAAAGACATCACCATGAGCATAGATAATATTTTCATAATCAAATGAATAGAAATAGAAATTTTCATCACAACATGTCTAATGATGATGAACCCTTATTGGCCACCAAGAGCCTGATGCAAATCATGGAGGTAGTTAAGACCAATATCCCTAAATTTGTAGGAGGCTATGATTCAAATCCACAAAATCATCTACAAGCCTTCCATGATGCATGTGCCTCATACAACATTGAAAGTGGATGAAAAAAGCTTAATCTCTTCCCTAGAACATTAATTGATAGAGCCAAAGTATGGTATTGATCATTGAAATGAAATTCAATCTAATAGTGGTCCAAAATGTTGGAACTTTTCAATGAAAAATACCAAACCTAGATGTGGATGTCCAATTTAAGGAGACAAATCCAAGAGTGGAAGCAAGAAAATCATGAATCCTTGGATGTGGCCTTGGATAGATACTATTCACTACTACATAGATGTTCTAGCCATGATTTCTCTGAGAAAAGGTAACTTTTTCACATCAATGGAATTTATAATAAAAAAAGGGAGATCCTTGGGATGTATGCTCTAGGTTAATTATATGAGCTATGAACCCATCAGATTTGAGAGTTGATCAAGCATGTGGAAAAAGAAGAAGGAGAGCTATGCAAATGGGAGAATGTTGATGAAAAAAACTAGGACCCAAGTCTTCAAAAGAAAATGGTCCATATCTATGATGAGGAAAAGGAGGCAACTCTTGATGAGATGATTTTACAATGAACCTTGCCAATACAAAATTCTCTTGTTGAGCTTGAGGAAAGGTTGGATAAGATGTTAGAATTGATGAATGTGAAAGTTAAAACTTGCGTAGAAACCATAGAGGAGAGAGTGATACAAAGAAAATCAAGTGATCAAAACAAAAGGAGGAAAAGGAATCAAGAAACATCTAGGAACACTTTTTGACAAATAAGAAAAATGGCTAAAGAAATTGAGGCTATAGACTCAAGCACAGACAAAGATAATGGATGTGATAGTTGTGTATACGATCATCTAAAAAGCCATTGACTGATCCTTTGGTGACTACAAGAAAATTAATGGATTTGAAAAGGGTTAATTATTAAGGAAAATTTACCACAACTAATGTTGATCCTTTGGTGACTACAAGTGATGCTAAAAGAAACACCTAAGGAAGAAGGTCTTTTACCAGGCACGAAAACAAATCCAAGAGAGGGACAACAAAGGATATAACCATGGGAAAATTGTAGCACATACAAGATAGTAGCTCAAATTCACATGCTTGCTATATCCATGGGATGATAAGAAGAAATTTCATTCCATCCTTCAAGAATGTTTTGCATGACTAAAAAAGCATCGACATAACAATCAAGGTTAAAAGTTTACCACCATTAGCGAGAACAAGAAGAATAATCTTTAGCATATTTTTAAAGGCCTATATGAATTTTGTAATCTTTAATGTCTATGCAATCTTTTTGTTACTATATCATTTTGTATGCATTCACTCAAATAAAATTTTGTAATGTGGCACTTAGAGTTAGTTAGTAGCTTGCATATCAGTTAATAATCCCATACATTCCCAATATTTTGTAAGGAACTTGTTCCTCATTTTGTTTAACTTGAGGATGAGTTTTCATTTAGTCATGGAGATATGATGAGTCATGATTTTCCTACCTTCGATATCTGATATTGGAGGATACCCAATATTGGATGCATTGTCAAATATTCAATATTAAGGGATATGGGCCAACCTATAAATATGGTGCCTAGGTGCATGGTTTGGGTAATAGTTTTACATATTTTTTCATAGTTTTGTTAATAGAGTAGGTAAACTCTTGTAGTTTTATTCTATAATCTTACAGAATAGTCAATGAGTGCCCATAGAGTGGATTCGAGTTAATTCTATGAAGTATTATTCAATTGGCAATGTACCTAGACATGTTCCATGAATGACAATTATATCGAGATTGCTTCTTATTCATTGTAGCACTTTGACTTAGATTAGATTTTCTTTCCATGAAATTTACTTTTCATGTACTTAGTTAATATTTACATTTTCATGCATGATAATTAATTAAGCCCATAAGTACAATCACTTCAAGCATACATATGACTCTTGGTAATCCCAGTAACACTTAACATTTGGTAACCCAGTAGTGTTATAGGTGTTTACGATGTGCACAAGAAGTGGGATCAGATGCATATGTTATGATAGTTGATTATTAATTAGTAATTAGGTTAGTTGAATTAATTATAAATTGAGTTTCAACCTATTGTTAATCCTAGAACAATAAAATATAAAATAATAAAAATCATATGCCTCACTCTAGACTAAATCATATGTGACAAAGCTGCCACTAGTCCAAGTGGGAAGATAGTAAATTGCAATCAAGGCATAGTGATCTTGATGCCACAACTAGTCCCATCCATGGAATTCAACCAGATCATGCGTGAACACTTGTGATTCATATGGTTGGGCATAGGGATGCCTCATTGCTTATCAATTGGTATGGAAACTAACATTGGTTTAGTGACAAAGATTATGGCAACCAAGATTAAATATTTATCAAGGATTCCACGCAAGCTTTGTTATAGGAAGTTACAATAGATGTTGTAGTGATGGTATCTGGAAGATCAAAGACATTCAGAATTGGTTGCCCAATTCCCACTAGTTGGTCTAGCAATTCCTCATGCTAGGTTGCATTCAATCTACCACTAATGGTTCCTACAGATGTTTTCACATCTCTAAGTATAGAAACATCTAGTATAGACATCATAGGTTCACTAAGTTCTTTAGCCACTTTTTCAACAACAACTTCAGTCACCATCTCTTACCCATGGTGCTACATGTTGTAGCTAAAAACCTTGATTGTTGGAATGGGAAGAAAACCAAGGATTCTTAGTGCAAGCAGTTCCTCAACCATGAATCCCTACGGCCTTCATGATGAAAATGAAATTCTAGGTGCCATGGCCGATCTAGCAGATCAACTAGAAAATTAAGAGATGCAAAACATGGAAATATAAATACATCCAAATAATGCACAAATAATAGCTTTATTTTTGAACAAAAAAGCCAAAACTTAAAACTTTATTGAGAAAAGAATAAAGAAGTTAGAAAAATGCATACAAATAATGCTTAGATGAGAAAAAAAGCGGTTTCACTTGAGCAAGGGTTCAAATATTGTTGAATTTGAGATGATCTACTTCACAATCTAGGTGCTAAGCCACTCTAGATGTTATCAAACCTTCCTTTACTATTGCAACCTTGGATCTGCTAATTTGGTTGCTACTGCAGGGGGATGGGGAGGGTGTTGTGGTTGGGGGATATGAGAAGGGGAAAATATTTGGATGCTAAGTTACTCTACTCTAGGTTTAAAGGCCCATAAGTGCAATGTTCATATCAAAATCCACCAAATCTCAAGGCCTCAATGCTTCCATGTTGGGGCTCAAGATATTACAAGTATGAGAACTTGCAAGAGCTCTTGAGTGCCTAAAAATGTTTGAGGTGTGGAGCTGCATGTATGCAAAGTGCTATTGAATATTGTTAAAACTGCCAAATTGTTTGCATGTTAAAAATTTCTCAACCTTTAAAGAATTTCTAGAACCTCAAAAAGAATGACTAGAACCTTGTCCAAAAATTGTGTTGGAGTTAGGCTTTTATAGAATCTTTGGACCATGAATGGGGTTGCAAATTGGCTATGATTAGGTTTCAAATTGGTTATGCAATAGCTACAAATTTGATGTAATTTTGCTGCAAATTAGCTGCCAAATTTATTTGAAATGGATGCCAAACTCTAGGGGGTTACTTTAAATAGTAGGTTCTTACTCCCATGGCCATTCTATTTACTAAAAATAGTAAACAAGGTACCCCTTCCATGCTAGAGATGAATCTTCCATGTTTAGCTCTTCACCATGCTTGTTAAAGTGGCTAGTCAATGTTGAAGTGCATAACTTGATGAATTTTTCTTCTTGTGGCTTCCATGCAAAGGGTTTTTATTTTCCACACTAAGGAGAAAAGTTTCCAAGCTAGGAAAAACTTCACAAGCTAGGGGGAAACTTTCCAGAATATGCCTTTAGACTCCATATTGAAGGGGGAAAAGTTTTCAAAACCTACACCCTTCCATGATATGGGTAAGTAAGATCTACCCCCCTGCATGTGTTTTTAGCGTAGAAAAATGTCTACCCCCCATAAAACCCATCAAATTGTCTTTTTTGGCATTCCAAAAGGCATTTTCGACCTTCCCAAGCCCAAATATAGACATTGGGTAACTTTTTTCACTTAGGGAATGATGCTTTAATCACTTATGAAGCATTGTTTACCTCCAAAAGTATAAAGTATGTGAAAGTTCCCATTGTGGGCTACAATATTCACATTTACAATGAAATTTTCCCTCGGGTTTAATGGGGTGAAAGCTACCTAATGAAGATGCTAGAAATAGGGTTGGGAAGCATCCAGATCATGGATTTTTAAGTGCAGATCATAGGCTCTAATGGACTTCAAGCTTCCTCAACCAACTTCTTGTGCACTTAGCACAAAATTTGTACTTTTTGAATCTGCTACTTTATTTTCCATTTTATTAAAGTCATAGTTCATTGTTGTATAGATCTAAGTTCACATTTCTATTTCTGTGTCTTTTTCCATTCTAGATTTGTAATTCCATTTCTGTTCACATTTTCATTTTTGTTTAGGTTTAGGTTTACATTTTTGTTTACATTTCTATTTATGATTTCATTTACGTTTCCATTTATGTTGCTGATGAGTCGTCATTTAGGTAATCGCGATATTGCGTATGCGATATCACAGCCTAGCCGCAATATTGCAGCCTAGCCACAATATCGTAGCCTGTCTCCTCATCTATAAATAAGAGGTAGGCAGCTCCAATAGGCATAAGTTAGTTTTAGAGTTAGTTTTGATTTTAGTTTTCATTTTTCTCTCAACCCTTTTCCTCCCAGTGTATGCCTTTAGTGTGGTGATTGTAATTGTACAACATCCTTTATTCGAGTGTGATGTACATGGACACGCACATGACTGGAAATATAGATTGAGATTACTTCATCATTACAATATTCACTTAGCTTTATCATTTAATTAATTTTTATTTACTGCTTTCTTTGTTAATATCTTCTCATCCTAAACTCCTATTAAAACGCAGAATGAGTACAACTTGATTATTAGCATTTAAGTGTGACTACTTGGTAACCTAATAGCGTACCTAGGATCTGGGCTTGGTAATCCTAGTGGTAGTCCTGCACAAAGTCCAAGATGTGTACAGATGATCGAGGAACCAATGCTCATCACACTAAGGCTAGCTTAGATTCTCTCTCACCCTTTCTCTCTTAGCTTAGTTAACATTATCTTTCATTGCCTTTAAGAGTAGCATTAGGTTAGAACACATCATACACCTCACTCTAGACTAAACCATACATGACACAGTTAATATTAGTCCATGTGGGAAGATAGAAAATTGTGACCTAAGGCTAACTGTTTAGATTCCATAACTAGCCCGTATGTGGAGTTTGACCAGATCACGCGTGAAATGCTCGTATTCGTATGGTTGTGTAGGGGTACCTCGCCACTCATCATTGGCACCGTTACTAGGGACGGTGCTAGTTATCTAGATTAGTTATATCATACAAGACTGCTATATAGGAATTAATGATATATCTTTTAGAAAGAAATCATTATAAAAAGTCACACATAAATTCACACACAATTACACAACCATGCCTCTCCTACAAGACAATAATAATGCCACATCTAGTGAGGAATTTCATTGGAGAACCAACGAACTATATGACAATGAAGATTGGAGTATGCAACCCAAGGTGGGGGTTTCTTATAAACATAAATGAAGGCAACACCATCCCAACGCATGAAAGCACAACTTACTGAATGAAAATGAACCCCTACTGGCCACTACATGCTTAACGCAAATACAAGAGGCTTTTCGAATCTCCCGTAGGCATCGTAAAGAGAGTCATCTACCGAGGCTCAATTTAAACAGCTACCCTCATTTCTCAAGAGGCTATGACTTAGATCCGCATCAACATTTACAAGCCTTCTATGATTCCTGTGCATGGAACAACATTGATAATGGTTGGCAAAAAATCAAGCTCTTTCCTATGACACTCATTGGCCAAGTGAAAGTATGGTATAGATCATTAAAACCAAATTCAATATGATGTTGGCTAGCAATGGTAGAACTCTTTAATTAAATATATCAAACCTACGCAAGAGTGTCAGCCTTGAGAAAACAAACCCAAGATTGGAAACAAGCACAACATGAAACCTTGGACATGGCCTTAGAAAGATATTATGCACTATTAAACAACTGTCCAGGCCATAAGTTCTCTGAAGAAAGGCTAATGTACCATATCATTGATGGGCTTCATGATGAAACNCAATCACTATAAGAAGTCAATGAAAAGATCAATAAGATGTTGGAATGGACACATAAAAAGTGTGGAGAATATATCGATATTATTGGAGATAGAGTTTTGACAACCCAAGAAGTAGGACCAAGTATCATTAGATAATCAAAAAGAATGGATAAGAAAAATAAGAGCTCAACTACCAATCATATGTATAAATGTAACATCTACCTGTACGATCACCCCAAGGGCCAATGCCCAATCTTGTTACATTTATATGAGCATTGGGGAAACACGTTACAGCCAAAGTTCATACAGAGATATTGTGTTTGATCACAGTGGAAATAATCTTAGTCATAGGGGAAGCCACCCCTAAACTGGAGACACCCTTCTTCTCATCTGAATCCAAATGCTTATCTAGTTCAACATCCTGTTTCCACAATTGGGTCAACATACTCCACCTCATTGCATTACCATTCTCCTCAATACTATCAGCCCATGTCCTCAACACAAGCACCACCTTGTGCACCTTACACTTCTCCTAATTTACAACATTCTCATTTTTTCCCTCCTTCTACATCGCCACCAACTGTTCCTAAGGTGTCTGCACCATAGTAACAACCCACGAACATTACTTGTGCTACTGTTTCCAACAGGAGTGAGAGGCCTTAGCAACATCAAAGGCGTTCGTTCTTTAGAAATGACCCTAGGAAGGGAAAATACAATTTCAAGGCCATTGCATCCTCCAACTTAGCACAAGTCCAACAATGTGGTGCATCCTTCTCTTCGAACCCAACAGCTCGTGTTACTTCATCAGGGCCACCAATTAACACTCCAACAACCATACGGCCCAATGAATACAGCCATGGAGGGTGACATCCTGATCCTTGCATACCATCTAACAGTCCCAAATATCATAGTGGGTCAACTCTCTATCTGAAAACTACATCTCATAAATTGCCCTAATATTTTTACTATAATTAGGTGTGTGAACCCCGATGGGGTAAGTATGACCAAGTCCCAATATTTCCAACATGAAAGGATCCTCATCTTCCATTTATTAATCCTTTCCATCCTCAACTATTTAGTTATAGGGGATATCCCCCATTCTAGTAATAAGCAGGATTAATAACCACTTTTTCATTTTCTTCAATTTTACAACTTTTTGTTTTCTAGTTTTTCATTTTTCAATCTCTTGTTTTATCTTTTTTCCTTTTTGTCTTTTTATGTTTTTATAAGTAATCTCGTCTACAAATAAAACACTCATGTGGCTCATTAGTTGAGGTGTGTTCTATGTTATTGAGTCTCGAGTGATCAATTATATGGATAGTAAGCCCATTACATCCACTCATCCATTCTACAAATAAGAAGTTCTATTTCAAGGTACACTAATTTTTTTGACATTTTTAAAACTTAAAAATTAATTTTGTGTTCATTGTACCCAGAATGAAGAAGGATGGATTAAGAGGAAATGATTAGGGTGTGACATCAAGGGGACTTGTGGATTTTCTTTCGTGACGTCTGTGGGAGTTATCATGCAATGTGGTTGTACTAAGATCCTTGTAGATCTAACAAAAAATGGGAGTAAGAGTAATTAAAAAGGCACTCAAAAATCCAATGTTGTTCTAGAGGGTCCCACTAGAAAGACATGCATCCATACCTAAAGGTTGGTAGCTTCTCTGGATTCAGCAATAGAAAAAAGAAAAAAGAAAAAAAAACAACAAAGGAAGTGCTACAAAACAAAAATCACTCCTCCCTTCAATAAAATGCCAAGTGATTGTACACCTTGTTGTTTTGGTACTCTCATAGTCGCTCATCATGGGATGAACCAATGTGGTGTCAATGATCAAAGGAATGGACTTGGTCCTGATATTGGAACAATGGGTTAATGACACATTAATCATGCTTTACACATAGGATTCACTATGCCCTGGGTCAGTTACATCATGTCCCAATCTCTACAATCCCTTCTATACCCCATTTCATCTTGTTGTCCACATAATTTTAGCTTGTGTATCATATAGCATAGAATTCTTATGTCATCTCAATGATATTTACATGTGTGTGTTTTGTGGAACCAGTGCGAATTACATTTAACCCTTCGAGTACCCACGGACACTTTTAAGTGTGGTTACACAAGGGTGATATAGGTTGGAACCTACTTTGGGGAGGACCCACTTGTGTAATCTCTCATAATTCTCACTTATGACATAGCTGACACACACCATTTCTTACCCTCAACATATTTTTCAATGATTTTCTTTCCCTACTACTATCCCTCTAAATAATAACATTCCTATGTACCATTACATGGCCTTTTTCTCTCACTTACCACCTGAGGTTTTATTGATTAATTACACCCACACATCATTATTCATGCCTTCGAAACAAGCTAAATTACCCTAAAATCCTTTAACATGTTTCACATGTCCTCATTTTCATTTTTTATTCCAAAAAAAACTTTCCAAATTCGGTATTTTTGTTGTTGTGCCCAATGTCACTAGGGCCGCAATATCGCGTACGTGATGTATCATACATGATATCGCATCCTGCCTACCTATAAATAGTGAAGCCCCCCTACAACACTTAGCATTATTTTTCATAATTTATGCAGGGAAAATTTTCAATTTTTTTCTCTATGACTTATGATTGTGCAACCCTTGCCTTTCTATCCATAACTTGCTCACTGGTACTCCTATTTTCATTCCATTTGAACCTACTTGAACCCGAAGTGCTCAGATTATTCATGGGGGAGGGGCACATGCCAAATAGCATATAAATTTTTTGGAATTTATCATCACCTAAAGAACATTATCAAGGGTAATTAGCTATAACATTAAGAATAAATCGTGCCAAAAATAATTTTATCCCTAGGTATACCAAGAAACTAAAATTGGAAAACCACCTAAGTAATAGGACTCACTATTACAATCATTCAGGAAACATCACAAGGAGATAAAATAAATTAAATTAGTTAAGGAAAGAAATAAGGTATAACTTAGCTTCAGAAAAAACATTACTAACGCTTGATCCCGTGTGATTACAGATGGCCCCGAAATAAGAACAACGGAAAGGTCCTGCTCAAGGTGGAAGCAAAGGACCTAGGAGAGGAGAAGAACAAGTTCCTACTAGATAACATGTAGAGCAGGATGAACAATCATTCATTATTCACCAAGAAGACCCTACTACTAAACAATCTATGAAGGAAGAAGGAGGAGCTACTACTATGCCGGAACAGGAACAACATCTCACGTTGCCCCAGGATTGTGTTCAGGCTATCCATGAAAGATCCACATTCGTACAATGATTGTGGAATTAAACTTTGAATCCTTTGTAGAATTTTCTCCTGAGGCTATTAGGGATCTCCCTTATGGCCTATCCTCTTTGAAAGCGGTGCCTAGTACCTAGGAGAGATGTACCAGTTCTAGCACAATAGAGAACAAGGCACCACCATTAATATTTTTGGTGTGACAGTCGATTTCTCCATGTAGGCCATTTCAGAAGTGTTAAACGTTCCAAATATAGGGCCCAAGGTTCCTCAGTTGTCTACCCATTTAGATCCTGATGTGTGATGAGTTTGGTTGGAAAGGGAATATGGCAAGGACAAGACATTTGAAGAGTTGATGACGGAGGAGAGGATCTACTCCAAAATTGGAATGTATCACCTCTTCCCCATGAAGGGCTTAAAAAGAATCTCAACATATGTAGCAAGAGGATGTGCAGTGCTGATGGGAAAGGTTAATGCTAACCTACCTCATCTACACTTAATGGAGATCCTGAGGTGGTTCAAGGAACGGAAGACAGGGAAGATGGCATTGCCCTTCCCTTGTCTTATTAGAAAGCTATGCTAACATGCTAGATCAGGGGGTACACTAATGATGTCCTCCAAAGAGCCAAAAATTCTTCATATTCTGAACTATTAAAGCCACCAACTATAAGGAAAATCACTAGTGAGACATTGGGTCCAAAACAAGAACAAGAATAGATGGCAGGGCCAACTGCAATCCAACTTGTAGGACTTAGCCAACCCCCAAGTACGGGACCCAGCCAACAATAGGAAGTAGGGCCTAGCATAGGCCATGATCAACCACCACTGCCACAAGAATAAGAAGGTGGTTGAGGAAAAAGAGAAGGTTTTTTGGGATGCCTCTACAACATAGGTGCAAAATCATACACATATCAAGGCACTCAAGGCCTTACAGGAGGAAAACAAGCAGCTTGTTACCAACAACCTTCGGTTGACCATAATGGAGAAGAAAAAGAATGTTCTTGAAGAGAATCTCTATCAATTATGAGAATAATTCATCTGGGTTAACCAATACATGAGCTGTTTAGCCAGGGAGAAACAAACCCTCTCAATGGAGGAGGTACGCACAAGCCATCAAAATAAAGCTATTGAAATAAGTGCATGGTAAATGAGGCTAAATGGCATGAAAAGCTAAAGGAGCACTTTTGGGACCAAGTGGGGATGTACAAACAGATCCTTGAGAAGGATATCCATATGACCAAGGCCCACATCAATGCTATCAGTGCGCAACACACTGACTGGTAGGCAATATTGGACACATATGCCTTTGCCCACCAAGCAGAAGTTAAGAACCGAGACCTGCAAATCCAAGATCTTACAAAATGCATGGAGTTGGAAAACTTACAATATGCCAACCTTGCCATGTTAATAGTAGGGTTCCCAAGAACAGAGCTTGAGCAATAGGTAGCTACCACCTATATCAAATATGAAATAGAATTTTTAGAATGCAAGAAGGTATTGCAAAAACTAGAGATTGAAAATTTTGAACTTGAGGTGGTGAAGGCAAGCTACCAAGGCCAAAAAGGTGTCGTAATAGATTTTGCTCGAAAACTTGCAAATTTCCAAGAATACAGAAACAAAGCCAGATTCTACGAGGAGGAACGATGGGTATTCACAGCTTGGTATGTTAAGGCCAATCAAATATTTCTGCAACTACCCTGTCCATGGGAGGTGCCAACTCCATCAAACATTGGAAAATTAGCATGGATGGCACAAGACACCCAAACTAAAGAGGAGAAAATCCAGGCCATACTTCAACATTATCAAGTCTCAAAACTTGGAGCACAAGATAAAGGGAAAGCACCTATGGAGGAGCCACTGCCACCAGGAACTACATGAGTTCCACCAATTTTGTAGCTATAGAATTTTCTTTGTGTTGTGTCTCAATTTTTTTTCATTCCACACTACGGAATAAACCCATTTTCACCATCCAATAATCCCATACCTATCCACTGTGTAATCACTGTAACTCGAGGATGAGTTTTCATTCAATCGTGGGGGTATGATAAGTCATTATTTAGGTAACCATAATATCGCATACATGATATCACAGCCTATCTCCTCATCTATAAATAAGAGGTAGGTAGTTCTGATAAGCATAAGTCATTTTTAGAGTTAGTTTTGATTTTAGTTTTCATTTTTCTTTCAACCCTTTTCCTCCCAGTGTATGCCTGTAGTGTCGTGATTGTAATTGTACGACATCCTTTATTCGAGTGTGACGTACTTGGACACACACATGACCAGAAATAAATATCAAGATTACTTCATCATTACAGCATTCACTTAGCTTAATCACTTAATTAATTATTATTTACTACTTTCTTAGTTAATATCTTCTCATCCTAAACTCCTGTTAAAACGTGGAATGAGTACGACTTGATTACGAGCATTTAAGTGTGACTACTTGGTAACCCAGTAGCGTACCTAGGATCTACTCTTGGTAATCCCAGTGGTAGTCATGCACGAAGTCCAAGATGTGTATAGATGATCGAGGAATCGATGCTCATCGCACTTAGGCTAGCTTAGATTCTCTCTCACCCTTTATCTCTTAGCTTAGTTAACATTATCTTCAATTTCCTTCAGGAGTAGCATTAGATTAGAACACATCAGACACCTCACTCTAGACTAAACCATACGTGACATAGTTAATACTAGTCCAAGTGGGAAGATAGTGAAATGTGATCTAAGGCTAACTATCTAAATGCCACAACTAGCCCGTCTGTGGAGTTCGACAGGATCATGCATGAAACACTCGTATTCGTATGGTTGAGTGTAGGGGTACCTCATTACGATTCAGTTGTCATTTTACACTTCTGTAAATCCTTGGGTAATTGGCTAGACTATATAGGGTGCCTTAAATTCCATTTCTAGAGACCCTTGGGATTCAAGGCTAAAACTATTTAGGTACCTATGATATTTCAAATTCTATTCTAGCAACTGAGTTTTCTATCCAACACTGAGTTTGAGCTTGGGTATAGCCACTTGAAGAGGTTAGGCTTTCACTCAAAAACCAAACCTCCTAGGATCCCACTTAGTGGGATGAGCACTGTGACTCTAGGTAACAATCCTTTTTTAAGTTAGGAAATGCTTCAGTGATGTAGCATGTTGCAGATATATGGTTTTGTATACATAAATATGTAGTATTTATCATTCATAAGTGGACTTATGATTTTGATCTTTAATCAAAAGAATATTCTAAGTTTCCATGTTTTTTGAGCTCTTTAATGTTCCATTAATTTTTCAAAGAGATAAAAATGAAATTATTAGTCTTCTTAGTTCTATTAATCATATGGAATCTATTTCTATACTATTTGGATCTTATAAATGTATTTTTGTTGAAATCAATCTTCTTAATTGTAAAAATAAATTGTTATTGCAAGTAGGTATAAAGACCTAGATTCCACTAATTACATATTCTAAACTTTCAAATTGTTGTAATTTTTATCTTCATGAAGGACATTTGTTTAATGTTTATTATTTTCTACTCATGAAAAAAGATGTTGCGAAAAATAAAAGATGTGTTGAAGCTAAGAATGGAAAAAATAATCTAAATTTAAACATTTAAATAATTGAGATAATGTTAAGGAGAAAAATAATTAATGATAATAAGAAAATTAGAGAAGAAAAACGTTGTATCAATAATTTTAATCTTAATATAAGAAGTATTGATTAGTTTAGATAAATAGGAAGTAAGAAAACTTTTTCCTTATGCAAGAAAACTAATATCTACCTATAGATGAAATATTCTGTTGACAAGTGAGATTTAGAAGATGCAAAAGAGACTTGAGGTAAGGTCAATTATGACAAACATTATGTACTAAATTTTTCTTTTGTACCTTCCTTTCCTACAAAATTTTATATTTTCAAAAGCTTTTTATAGCTATATCAAATCCTTTTTCTATTTTATGTTCAAGCATAGATATTGAAAATTATGTAAATGTTATTAGGATAGGAACTATCATTGCTATTAATAATTAATTTTCTTGTCTAGTTTTTTTTTTTTTTGAAGTATCTACTGTAAGACTATTAATCTAAATAAAGATTCCTAAAATGACAAAGTTATTTAATTCCATATTATTTTTAGGGATTTCTACTTAGTGAATAAGCATGTGATGTACTTTGAATTTCTTTTACTTATCATTAATATTTTTTTAATATCAAAATTCTCTAGATTAAGCTTTCTCTTTCACAGATATTGAAAATTTTTATCAAGATTTATTTTATAGCAATGGTAAAATAGAATATTTTCATAAGACTCATGATACACTATTCATTTCTTTTTATTTTAGCATAAGAGAAGTTCCAATTCTATAGTGGCTAAGTTACAAAAAATAAAAACTTATTACAAATTGTAGACTTCAAGAATATTGAGGATTTCATTGGAAACATTTTGAGAACATAATGTAGGAAATAAAAACACTAGCATAAAAAAAGTCATTGGTGTAAATAAATTATATAGAGAAATGCTTAAATGTGAAGGACCATTAGTGTAGAATGCATTCTATAAAAAGTTAGATTTAGTGATGCAAGCGGAGTTACAAAGGAATGATACACCAATAAAGAAATTACACTCTTTAAAAATGAACTAAAAAATCTAAATAATTATATACTAATTGTAATTAGCAATCTTTTTGTAATGCTTCTAAGCATTATTGTATAATCTATACATGGAAGATGAGTTAAAGGAAATAAAATACATCCAATTTCCTAAGAAAAATTTAAAAGATAACATTATATGATAGAGCATTTTATTAATTTAAATCATGTTATTGATAAAGAAAAAGGTTCACAAAATAAAAAACATTTTCTTCCTTTGCAAATTTCTCTAAGGACTATAAATTTTTTTAGAGGAGCAAGATGGTATACCCTAAGACATAGTCAACTAGACATATTTGAAATATTATAAATTAAAGCAAAATAACAACATTTAGGTATGACTCAAACTAGCAACTTCTTTCCTAACAAGATAATGAGCTAACCACTTAAGTCATATATCATTAAAAGTGTCTAAGCCCTATGATTTGGTAGTTCTAGAAAAGATATAGAGGTGTTTGAAAAATTTAATAGCTTCCAATTGATAAGTCATGAAAAGACAAGCTACGTTGATGGACATGTGTTGACATAGCCCCATCAATGCATCCTTGTTGAAACATGGTTAGATGCTTCAACATAGATGCATCAATGCTGATGTAGGAAAAGCCTATATAAATGTAGTTGCCACTCACATTTATTACATTGAAAGTTAGTAGCATAGTGAAGTCCTTGTAGTTTAGTTTTTCTAGAGTTAGAATATTTTCCTTCTGAATGCCCATAGTGTGAATTAAAGAGATTGTACAGTGCTTTATTAAAATGCCATGTGCCTAAATGCATTGGCATGAATGGCAATAATGTTGATATTTTTAATATTCATTGTAGTACTTGGATTAGTTTACATTTACTTTCTTGTACTTTTAATTCATTTTACATTCATGGTTTTAATTAATTAATTAACTTAACAATAAATATGTAAGTACAACCACTATGAACATAACATATTATGCTTGGTAATCCTAGTATTAGCCATTTGGTACATCCAGTAATAGCCACTTGGTTAGTTGGTGGTATTGATACTAGTTCAGGAAGTGTACAGAAAATGAGAATGGTTGATTTACATTAGCATAGTTAATTAATAGGTTAGTTAAGTCATTAAATAGTTAATCATTAAATCCTCATTTACTCATATAGTTGTTATAATAGAAAATATATAAAAATAATTATAAAAATAGACATCATGTGTTGTAACTCAAATTTAATCATACCTAATGATAACACAAGTGTAAGTTAGGAAGAAAATGATCATAGCATTTCTTACTTCATAGTTTGAGACTATAGGTAAACTTAGCATGTGAGTGCTTGTGATTTATATATTTGGATATGGGGAATACCCACTACTCATCATTAGCATCATTTCCATGGATACTAGTTATTTAAGTGCACAAATTATTAGTAGACTATGAAATTATACAAAGATGTTGTAAAGATAATACAAGAATTACAATCATCCAATAAGGAAAATAATCCAAGAGATAAAATATCAAAATACACACTATTTTCATGTACAACTAATATGAATTTTTCTTTCAGGGATGAATCTTCATCACACACAGTAGAATCTAATAAAAAATTGGATCAAACCAAAGAATTGTCAATAACCAAAGGTTGTGTATGCTTATCCAAATCCTTATTGAAACACTACCAAATTTTGGCTATAGCATCTCAATTGCAAATTTGTCTAAGTGTTAGCATAAGGCCACTTTTTGCAGATTTTTCTAAGAGCTAGGATTACGCTCTCCACTGCCCCAAAGCATAGTCAACCCAATAGAGAGCATAGTCAAGACAAAAGCCTAGTTTTTCAATTTTTTTGAAGTGTCATTATAAGGCCAAAATTTTCATATTTCTCAAAGTTCTAAGACTACACTCATCCGTAGTCAAGAGTGTAGTCAACCTCTCATGGAGAGCGTAGATAGCATGAAGACCTAGTTTTTGCAAATTTTTCTAAGTGTTGAGACTATGCTCTCCACTAACCCAAAGCATAGTCAAGCATACTCAACTAGAAGCCAATTTCTACAAGTTTTGATAAGTGTTGGGACTATGCTCACCCCTAGTCAAGAGCATAGTTAACCTTCCATGGAGAGCATAGTCAGCACATAGCCATTTTCTTGCAAAATTTTTCTATGTGTGGGACTATGCTCTCCCCTAATCTAGAGCATAATCATGCATAGTTAGCCAAAATAGCCTCCAATAGCCTCCACAACATAGCTTCGGCATTCGGAATAGCTCCAACTCACCTATAGCAAGAATAGTTAGCAAAATGCATTCTTGTTGTATTCCATTTTCACCCAAAAATTGTAAGTATGTTCTATCCCATGCCAGATAGTGGAGAGCATAGTCCTGAAACGTAGTCTCCAAGATTGCATTTTTTTCAAGTACATTGTGGTCTTCTTAACACATGAACATGTAGTCAGTAGCATAGTCACAATCTCTCAACCTTGCAAACTCCAATAGAGCACAACACCACTAGCCTCAATGGAAAGCATAGTTGGGTGATAGCATAGTCCCAATCGTCCCACTATGACGTGGTAGCCATCCTACATTTCATGCTAAATTGAGCCCTATAAATACCCTAGCCCTCTTCATTTTTTGGGTTGGCAAATTTTAGAATTGGGAAAGTTAGCAAATTTAAATTTGGAAAAAATCAAGACATCAGCAAACAAAGGAACACTAGCGAACTAGCGAAAGGCAAAGTTGCATACCACCATAGCCCACCATAGTTCACTACACACTGTGGTAGCCAACCTGGTAGGCACAAAAACCATGGTAAAATGTTAGTCTTCATGGCCAGACATCCTCGAGACTATGAATATGCTATCCACTATGCCTCTTGTACACCATGTACCTTCTCACCCCTTCTGGAGTTAACTATGCTCAACCTAATTTGGGATGGTGTTCTATTTCTCTCTCTTCTTTTCCTTGCATTTTCAGCATTTTACTTGCATTTTTTAGCATTTTACTCATATTTTTTCATTTTAATGCATAACCATGCATGGGCAGTGGTCCTAGCACATTGACACCTTTTTTTTCTTGCTAAAAACTTGACTATGCTCATGCCTATTAATATCACTGACATCGTTGGCACCACACGAACACATAGCATCATTTTGCATTAGCATCATGGCTAACTACATTACACCCAGGTTGCATTTGGTAAGTCCCTATTTAGTTGACAAGACCATTCAGGGCATCCCATTTCTACCTCTAGTAGGCCCTTGCATGGACACAAGGTTAGGATTATGTGCTCATGGACCCCTTGGTGTTCTAGCCATCGACGTTTTCAGTTGCCATAGTTTTTTGGCACTAGAAGGAGGGCCTAGACCATTTTCCTCTCCAGTCTCCATTGCAGTTGGCTCATGTTCTCTCCACATCACTATTTCTAGCTTTGGGCTAGCATAGATCCAACACCCCTATGGACCTACTACATGTGTGGTAGTAGCTAGATCTTAGGCTAGCATAGGTGTCATCTACTAACTAGTTGGTGTAGATTGGACCCTATAGTTGGTTCCTCTAGAACCCTGCATAGCAACATCACATTCCCATAGTTAGTGAAATTCTAGGTGCATAATAGAGAGCATAGTCTCTAGAGTAAGCCATTTTTTGTAGTTTCTAGAGTTACCCATTTTCCTACAATCACTAGAGTTAGTCATTTTTCTGCAACTAGCAAAGTTAGCCATTTTTTGCAACCAAAAAGCTCTGTAATCCCCTCTAACAATTTAATTCACACACATGAATTTTGAGCAGCCTTTGACATCACTCCCAAGCACACTTGCTATCCTATTTATCCAACAAGAAAATAGGATTGACCACCCCACCAATCCTGCTGTGGAAAAGCCACAACAATCCCTTACGCTACATGGCCAAGACCTTGAGTATATCACACAAAATGAAAGCATATGTACCAAACTATGACCTATGACCTCCTCTTTCCCATCTCCTTCAACTAGCAAGCCATAAGAGGACACTAAAGCCCACAACCAAAATAATTAAAAAGAGCCGCAACACTACAACCTAAAGCCAAAATTTGCATTTTGGGATGCATGGAGGAAGCAAACCACAACTGAGGTGACAAGCCCATGGATAACAACAAAAAATTCCTTAGTGTAATGGATCAAGTTGAGCAATCCCTAAAGCAAAAAAAACTATCTTAAGCTTATATGACCTAATCATGACTTCCACCACATATCGTGAGGCACTAGTCAAAATGTTGACCTCCATACTCATTAGTAAGGATATTCCTACTAACAAGGAACCCATCTATGAAATGATGATTCCTTCCTCACCAAGGAAGGATAAATCAACACACTTAACATTTCACAATAGTAAAATTAAGGTTAAACTCTAGAATGACAAAGTGACTACAGCCCCTTTATTCATAACCATACACATAGGAAAATTTAAAATACATTGGGTGCATGTTGATGATGGAGTTATGACCAATGTTATCCCTTGCATCATTGTTGAGCGCTTAGGCTTAACTAACTAGGTACAACCTATGATCACTGTAGCTCTTAAGTCCTTCAATGGATCAAGAGTTGTTGTCAAGGGGTCTATCTTCTTAGAGTTTGTAGCCAAAGAATAATTCCCTACAACTGCAAACTTCTTGTTGGTGGAAGAGATAACAAGGTTCAACCTAATCCTAGGAAGACATTGGTTGGCTCAATTACAAGTTGTCTCCTTGCCCATCACCCAAAAAATTCACCTTCTTTATGAGGGAGGTGAAATCATCATTCATGGTGACAACACAGGTCCCTTAACTATCAACAACATGAGCATAGAACAAGGGTCTGAAGTGGACCTTCAAGAAGAAGCTCCTAATAATGAAGAGCAAAATTCTAAGACAACTAATGATGATAACAAGAAGCAATGTGACACATTATGTGATGAACTCCCTTTTAACATTGTAAGCAAAGGAGATGGTGAATACAAGCTTGGGTAGAATAGGACTTACTCACTCCCTAATCTTGCAAATATTAGGAAGAGTTTGCATAAGTGAAATTTACCTTAACCTTCCCATGCTTCTATGACAAAATACAATGATAGCCAAATAGCCTTATTTTTCAATTTATCTTTGTTATTTTATGCACATAGCCTATGGATGTAGCCTAAACTTATTTGCATTAATACTTATTTGCTACAACCTTTCTTTATTTTTACTTATGTTTTAAACATTAGAAAAGTGTCTCTTTGAGACATGGCCCACTAAGGCCTAAAATTGGTAGTATGACTTGCTAAGGCCTAAAACTAGCATTATGGCATGCTAAGGCCTAAAACTAACACTATAGCTCACTAAAGCCTAAAACTGGCATTACGACCTACTAAGGCCTAAAATTAGCAATATGACCTGCTAAGGCCTAAAAATGGCATTATGGCCTACTAAGGCCTAAACCTAGCACTATGGCTTGCTAAGGCCTAAAATTAGCACTATGGTCCACTATGACCTTAAAATAGCATTATCATATGTTAAGAAGTTAAATTGGCAATGTAGCCACAATTGCAAAAAATAATGTATGCCTGCAATGGCCTAAAATTAGCAAATATCCCTTTTACTACCATATCTCTCATCGTGTTGATTAGCCATAACCAAAAACATCAATCTAGTTATTTTTAAGGTTTACAAAATTTACTACTACTATAAATGCATATAGCCAAAATAATAAAATCAAGTACTCAAATTTAAAATTAAATGTCCATAATATATAGCCATAACCATAACGTGTATCAATGATGCCAAACAATAACCATCCATAACATAGTTTTGGCTAACCATAGGCATCAACATGAAAACAAAAACAAATAGATAATAAGTTAAACTAAAGGAGGCTACTAAGTAGCATCTAGAGGAGGAGGTGATGGGTCATTCCCACCCTCACTGTTGGGGCCACCAATGTCTCTTGACACTTGAAATTCAACAACATATAGCCAATTGGTAACCCATAGCTAATATCATGACTTAAAACAAAAACTAAAACATAAAATACATCAAACTTATAAAGAGTCTAGCTCCATCACTTCTAGGGGTAGATGGGAAAGGACTTCCTCCAAATGATGGAGGATCTAGTCCTCCATCATGTTGACCTAATCAACATTCCCAATATCAATGCTAAAATGAATGTCAGACCTATCTATCGAAGTCCAAGTAGGAGGCTCATGAGTAACAGTAGCTATAGCAGTCTCATTTGCAACGATAGTGATATGAAGAGTAGGGTATTTCTCCATCCTGAGAGTACTTTCAAAAAATTGATAAGCACTCTCTACTTGGATCCCCTGAATGAACAACTCCCTCTTATGCTATTCAATTGACTCTTCCTCAAGCCATTTAGATTGGCCCCACAATTTGTCTTATACTAACACTTGTGGACCTTTTGTGTATTACCCCACTCCAGGACCCAAGTGCAATGATCCTTCTAATGCTTAACATTTTAGGAAATGAGGTCCATCTACATATGTTGCTCCACCATCTCTTGTAGGACTACTACTTTGTCCTAAACAACATGCTAGTAGTGGGTCCAAGTGCTCGCCTTGGTTTGTAACTTCCCCGAGTTAGACACTTGGGCTTCCACAAAGGCTTTACAGTATCAAATATTTGTAATCATATCCTCATGCATTTGAACCTTTTTCATCAAGGACACAGCTTCCTCCCATAGGAATTCGTAGAACCTCTCTAGCTCCCATGAAGCTTTTGCACACAACATTGGTAAATCAGTGGTAGTATCATACAGCTTCATGGGTACACTAGAAATGTTTTAGGAAATTCTAGGAGAGGAGTCTACCTCCATGTTCCTATTGGAATTCCACTCCATGGATGGTACTGCACAAAGTATATAATACAACTATAATACAAAACATTAGATAGCCATAATTTAAATAAATCCTACGACTAAAGAACATAAAACAAAATTCTTACCTATCTCAGGTGCAGCCTAATGTAATCGATCAATGATGTCCTTAGCCATTCCAAATATAATCAATAAGATATAACAAAAATAGTGAGGCATAAGAATACCTAGTTCCTCCTCCTCCTTCTCCTCTAGGATGATGATGGTAGAGGTACGTGGTATCACCTAACCAAACAAGGCATCTAAATCATCGATACCTACATCAGTAAGTCCTTCAAACATAGGTTGCTTTAGAAGTGCCTCTTTTGCACACCTTTGTTCTACCTCCATAGTAGCTTGGGCTACTATAACTTGATGCTTGTATACAACCATAGTACATAGAAAACTAATTAGCACATGAAACAATAAAGTAGCCATAAAATCTTAAAACATGAAAATGACCAAATTTAAACAAAGTATACCTACAATTGCCTATTATGATGGCTTAAGCTTCTTTAGGGTAGGTTAATCTAATGCTAGGGATGCCTCCTCCATATAACTCTTGATTTTCTCTCTAGCTACCCCTTCCACCTCCATGCACCATCGTTTGGAATCCTGAACACTAATAGGAAATAAGAGGGGCTCACCATCATCAGTACTATCAGAAGACTCATTTTTATTAACATCAAGATTCTTAGTGGCAATGGATAATGTCTCATCGACCCCCTGTAGTTAGTTTTGGTTCTAAACTATTAGATAAATATGCTTTATCTAAGGCCTATAAAGTTGTCTTGGGTCTTGAAAAATACATCATGCTTTATCTATACACCACTAAAAAGTCCACAAACCTCTTTAGATAACCTGCAAAAAATGTAATGTACATATGGATTATCATAGAGGTTTCAAGATGGAGTCTAAGAATATCCTCTTGAAGCCCAGTAGCCCAATCAAACTTGATGTCCTTCATCAAGATATTTTTAAAGTTCCACCCCTATGCTAGGTCGATCAACTTCTTTTGTGATGGTAGTTTGGAAAATGCATGAGACCTAAACAAAGGATATGATTCGTTTGCATTAGGATTATTGAAGCTATCCATTGAAATTCCAAAGTGGCCCATGTTGTTACCAAGACACTCTAAAACTTCCTCGTGATGGCCTAATTCCCTCCTTGTCCTGATAGGAACCTTTACCCCATCAGCAAAGACACTAAAAAAATCATGAAAGAGGCCAGCACCTACATCAATGTTTACCTTAACACCTTAGATGATGGTGCTAAAGTGATCAACCTTCTCACCAAAGGAGTAGATGACATGTAGCATCTCCACAGCAAGAATGGAAGGAATAGGTGTCATAAATACATCAAGAAAACCTTCATGTTGGATTTTTTCTTGAACATATCTAAGCACTTGTCCCTTTATCCACTCCTACGTTGATGTCACATCACTAAAATTTAGGATGAGGGTTTCCTCATGACATGAATGTGAAAGTGGTATAGTGACATTAGCTAAGGTGGAAATTCCTACAATGGAATAACCAAAGGTTAGCATCCATATGATCAATTTCAATGACCAAAAAAAACAACCAAACATTTAAATCCATAAAACACTAGAAGCTATGTGTTCACTTTTACTTTTCTTCTGCTGTGCAGAAGCTCTAGCTACAAGGGTCTAATCTATGTTACCAACATCTATCCACCAGTTGTACATTGTCCTATCATCCTTTCAATTCTTGTATACAAGGTTAAACTTGGTGTCATATTTATCAAAGTCCCCTCTCAACTATTGATACACAGTAGCTCTAATTTAGGGACTCTTGGTGAATTCATCTAAAGTAATTTCAGCCATTGCTAGGATTTGGTCATTCATGATCAAGCCCTGCTCATTTACCTTAAAGAAGTTAAATTAATGAAGTTAGGTAAGGTAATCAAGCCAAAACCATAGAAACTTTACAATAACTATATTTACCCTTGTAGATGATACATAGTGCTAAGTAGGCTCTAGAATAATGGGTGGGCTCTATGTGCCATAATCAAGGTATTGTCAGTATTATACTAACTACACTCTGGCATCATCTAGATATCCACAAGGTAGCATGAACTTATAGCATCTTCAAATCCCCTTATGATCTTAGGAACTGATTTATTAGTGATATACTTGGTAATTAGTCCTAATGCCTAAGGTAATAGGGTCTCCACAATAACCCTAGCTACATCCACAAACAAGTTTGATCACAACATTACATTGAAGTTCCTAACAAGGTAGGAAAGGAAGTCCCTTTCTCCAAGTTAAAACCACAATGAAAGCTTTCCAAAAGGCATGTCATGTGGTGGAGTATTGGTTTTGGAATGATCAATGTAGCATAAAATTCCTACTAGCTCAACTATAATGAGAATAGGCCTCAAGAAGACCTTGCACAAAACAAAGCAAAAACATTGTGACCAATTAGAATTTCTTAACTAATTTAGATAAAACATCTAGTTGGAGGAGAAATTAGCATCTATAAAAAGCTCTAAGGTGTTTACCTAATAAGCTTAAGAAATTCCATAAAAAGGCATTATTACTGTAAGAGATGTCCTAGAATGGTGGTCCTCTTGGGCTCTCCCCATGGTTCAGAGGCCATGGAACACTCTAAGGAACCCTCTGGTGGCTCTCAAGTGTTACAAAACCCACCCTGGCTTGGTGGTACCAAGCTAGCAATAGGACACCCCCCTGTTGCAACTCTCTTCTAAGTCCTCTTCATTCCCCTCTTCTCTGTGGAGAACTACATGGCCCTAATTCTACGACAGTCGTAGATATGTAGCCAACCAAGATTGGATAGTTTTGGTGCGATGCCATGCCACACCTTCTACCAGATCATGAGGGATCTGGGGGTGAGGTACCTTCCCTTATAGGTGCATCATCTCCCCTCCCACCGATGTGGTCTACAAGGTTGTGTGTGTGCTTGTTTGCTTGGTTCTCTTCTTCTTGCACTCGTGAGATGCTTGCTTGTTTGAGGCGTATTCCCCAGGTCTTCTGCCCCAAATCCATTGGATCTTTGTGAATTTCTTGGGGTGCTAGGCAATGTCGAGGCAACGTTGTTACAGATGGTATCGGAGCCGTAAAGTTTCAATTATTGGTAAAAGTTTCTCACTAAGTGGGTATCAGGGTTTGTGGTTTGTGAGGTTTCTAATAGAAACTAGCTAACCCCATTTTCAACTTCTACTAACCACTCTCTTGGAGGGTGGTCTTGTTTAGCAAACCAAACATTATGGGATCATGTCAAGGTAGTTGTTGAGGCCTTAGCCCATCCTGGTTCAGAGAAATGATGGCATCTTGGTGATGTCCTCCCCTTGTTTACTTGTGGTTGGACTAGTTGTGATTGTATGTGATATGGTTTAGAGGAGTTCTACTAGAAACATAGTATTTTTTGCTTAAGGAGCTCATATCTCAGGTCTCCAGTGATTCATCTGGGATGAATTGGACCAAGTCTCCGCTTCGGTTTCCATCCAGATGACATGTTTCAAGATGGAATTTGTTGAATCATGTAGGATATGATATCCTTGGCACTCCCACTCACCCTAGATACAGTGAGTATGGGGAAATACAAATGGGGAAAAGATGGTTTCCAAGTACCTCAAGATGGAGGTCTTTCAGACATGTGCTCTTGCTGAGCCTTGTTCTGGGTGGACTAAGACCATTTTTGGTAGACTTCGTACGTTCATGTTTGTGATTGTATGTTTGTCTATTTGTGTATGCGTGTCTTCTTGGTTGTGCTTTCAAATTCTACATGCATGTTATCTTGGTCATGTCTATTGTTTGTAACACAAGGCTTAAATGTTTTATGTGGTATGATGACTTATTGTTGGAAACGTTGAGGATGCAGTGGTTGTTTGTGTCATTCCAAAGCCAAATGGTTGTTTTCTTTTTTGACAACTTATTGTTCATGAAGCATGATTGCCCTTATTGTTGATCCTTGCGAGTTTTGCTCCTTGTTGAGCTGGTGGTGGGCTTGTGGCATCACTATTTTGATTGGTGACATTTCTTGGTCACTTTGATTCGAAGACTATTGGATTGGTTCATCCTATTGTTGGTTCTTGTTGAGACCTCATCTTGTTTGATGAGAGTCTTCTTGTGAAAGCATCCTCGGTGATGTTACTTGTTGTTGCAAGAATTGGTTTAATGCAGACTTGTTGTTGGATAGACTTTGGTCTTCCTCCTTATTTTTGGGTTGAGTTGACGATTGTCTATTACCCATGACTAATATGAGTGTGTTGAAATTTTGGTCCTGGTTGAGGCTAGTGTTAGTTGCTGGGAATGATTGTTGTGTATGAATCTTGAAATTCTGAGAGTGTGCTATCTCTCTCTTGGTAGGCCTCATGATGAAATTGTTGGTTTGAGTGGGGATCGAATTCCTCCATCAATGTTTTGCATGATTGATCTCTATGCATCTTCTTGAGGTCTTGAATTTTATGATGTGCAAGAGTGATATCTCTTTGTTATATGATCATGCTTGATGGTTGTGAATGAGGCTGATGTGCTAATCATGTTCCTACTAACTTCTATGTTTCTAAGCTTGTGTCTTAGTGTTTGCAGGTAGCATAGGTACAAAGATACAGCCAGTGGTTACCTAAGTTGATTCTGTGAGCACTATGTATATGGGGAAGATATGTGCTCCTGAGACCTTCATGAACTGATTATTTGGTCTTAGAATCCCAACATTGGGTTGTGGATTTATTAGTGCCTTGGCTATGATGGATTAGCATGTACATTATGATTTGTTTTCCTCTCAGTGCTGGGGGAGCACTAACAGAGGATGATGATCTGTCCTAGACCCTACAGATATTGGGCTAGCAGATGGCATGAAATGGTGTCTTTGGCCATGCTGGATACTGATGGCCCAGGAGTGGCCAATGAAATGAGGTCCCACTATGGTAGGATGGTGAATACTCAGTTGGTGTGTTTCATTATTCGATAGTTGCATTCGTGTCTCGAATCATTTTTGTTCAAAGTTACCTGTGCAGTCGGTTCAGTGTGACGGTAGATCATGTATTTTTTGAGACAGTGCTGCAATGACATATGATTGTTTACGCTTCTTGACAGAGATAGGTTTTTCTTAGAATAGCATGGTTCTTCATGGTATGCTCTTGGTGGCCAAAATCCTTTAGCCTAGGATGGGTTTGGGTAGTTGTCCTATAGCCTTTTAGTCTTGGGTAGCGTTCCCAAACACCATGTATGTTCCCATATATGAATGTAATTCGATCCTTGGGTGTGTGAAACATATCCTTGTGATATTCTCGATCTGGTTGTATGCACACGCAAGTGCTGGATGTATTGCCTATGTGACTCAATTGTCTCCTGGTTGTAGACCTATGCTACACACTGTGACAAGGCCAAGCTTGATGTATGGTGTTTTCTTGGTGCTTGTTTTAAAGCTCCCTTGCTATATGTTGTAAATGGCCTTTTTGCCTATGCTTCAGTTGTGATGAACGGACCAGGGCATGTCCTTGCCCATTATGCTCTTGAACTAGTGTCATGTGTTCTTGATGATGTTGGCATGCCTGGATGGTGTATGCTTGGTGAACGTTCTTGAGACAGGACAAATCTTGGGAACACATTTTCTTATGTTCCTGGACTGGCAAAGATCTTGTCCATAGATGATCGATGGTGACTGAAATTCATATCAATATGATGTTTAGTGGGGGATTTGAGTCGAGTTCTAGGTATTGGCACCTAGACTCACTCTTCCATGTTGGATGTGATCATGCAGTAGCTATCCAAACGTTGGGATGGTGGTCCATACTTGAATAAATGACGTTACAGATATAGAAATGGTGATTTCTCTTGGTGGCCTTTCTTGGTGGGCTTGAATGTGCCCTAAACACTTGAGCCGATGCTCTCATGATTGGGGGTTTCTAATGATTTGTGCATGTTGGTGGGCTCTCGTGACTAATTGCTTTTTGTGCTTTGGAGAGCTATGATGAACTCTCATAGATTGGGACTTATTGGTGTGTTTTTTGTCTATGGTGGGATTCTATGATTGGGGACTTGTTGTGCCTAATAGGCTATGGTGTCTTGTTGAATTTTCTCGTGTACTTGTCCATTATGTACACTGATGTATCACATAGTCCCTCCCTAATGTATTATCCCATGTCTCTAGTATGATGTTAATTCATGTTGGTGTTCTCTCCTCCCCGGTGGAATAGCAGAGTTGATCATGAGGGATCATTCTCCATTTCAATGGATGCCCTCTTCAGTTCCTGAAATAATAAGGTAGGTGGTATTGAGATGGTTGTCTCCTATTTGGGATCTAGAAGCAGTTGATGTTTGGGACTTGTTCCTAGCTATGGTCCCATGTCCGTGAACTCATGGGGCTTGTTCCTAGAGACAGACTATTGTTACCCTGGTGAAATTCATGAAACCTCCT
>MNCI01035699.1:18537-30614 GCA_015680685.1 Gnetum montanum
TGATCCCGTTCAAAAAATAGGGTGTTAAACATAATAAGCATTTGGTGTTGGGACATATGAAGGGTATGGTCTAGTTGATAGTGGCCTCCCCCACGATTGAGGTTTTTGCCATTGTGGTTGAACCCAATATTTCTATATGAAATCTGGATGTAACATTCCACCCCAATGCTCATGTAAATATGAAAAAACTAGACATTGGCCTTTGGGGCGATCATACAGATAGACATTGCATTGATATGTGAAATTGGTAGTTGAGTTCTTATTTTTATTATCTTATACCCTTTGTTTCAATTGTCGCGTGGTGTCCTATCCTGTTTCTCAATTTGACATAGTTCTTTCTCTAATAATGTTGGCATATTCTCCACATCTTTCATGTACCCAGTTTATCATCTTATTGATCTTTGCCTCAATTTCATCTAGTGATTGTAGGATTGGCAAAGATGATTCCACCTCCTTGAAGTGAGTTGATTTTTCCTCTTCATGATCATGGACCCTTGTTAAGTTAAGACTTTGGTCCTATTGAGAACTTTCAACATTCTCCCATTTGGCTACTTCTCCTTCTTCTTTTGCTACCTGCTTACTAAGCTCTTGGAATTTATGGGTTCGTAGCTCATATAGTTGACCTTGGGAGTCCATCCCTAGGATCTCCCTTATTTCATTACGGAGCCCATCTATGATATGGTACATTAGCCTTTCCTCGAAGAACCCATGGCCTAAGCAGTTGTTTAACAGTGCATAATATCTTTCTAAGGCCATGTCCAAGGGTTCATGTTGCACTTGTTTCCATTCTTGGATTTTTCTCCTCAAGGCTGACACTCTCGCATAGGTTTGATATCTTTCATTGAAGAGTTCTACCATTTTTGGCCAACGTCGAATTAATTTTGGTTTTAATGACCTATACCATACTTTTGCTTGGCCAACGATTATTAGAGGAAAGAGCTTAAGTTTTTTTCATCGATTATCAATGTCATTCCATGCACAGGCATCATGGAAGGCTTGTAGATGATGTTGGGGATCTAAATCATAGCCTCCTGAAAAAGTAGAAAAGTTGTTTAAGTCAAGCCTGGGTAGACGACTTTCCTTAGAATGCCTGAGGGGTCTTTGAATAGCCTCTTGTATTTTCATTAACCTTTTAGTGGCCAGTAGGGGTTCATCATCACTAGGTGTGTTATGTAATTGTGAGTTGGGATGATATTGTTTGCGTTGATGCTCATAACAGATCCCTACATCAAATTGGGTACTCCCAACTTCATCCTCATTAGCATATAATTTTTTGGTTCTCTAATGAGTTGCCCCACTAGTTTTTGTATTTTCATAGTCTTGAGAGAGAGACATTGTTGTGAACCATGTATGACTTACTTGAATTTAATTTAATTTCTTTTCTAAAGGATATATCGTTAATACTTATTACAACGATCTTGTATGATATAACTAATCTAAATAACCAGCACCGTCCCTGGCAATGACACCAATGATGACTGGTGAGGTACCCCTACACTCAACCATATGAATACAAGTGTTCGTGCACGATCTGGTCGAACTCCATGGACAAGCTAGTGGTGGTATCTAGATAGTTACACGTTGATCGTAGTTCATTGTCTTCCCACCTGGACTGTATTTGCTTTGTCATGTATGGTTTAGTCTAGAGTGAGGTGTAAGATATGATCCTAAACTAGTGTTACTCCTAGAGACAATGGAAAATAATCTTGATTAAACTAATAAGCAATAGGAAATGAATTCTAAGCTAGCCTAAGTGTGATGAGCATCCGTTCCTTAATCATCCGTACACATCTTGGACCTCGTGCATGACTACTACTGGGATTACCAAGCATAGATCCTAGGTACACTACTGGGTTACCAAGTAGTCACACTTAAATGCTCATGATTAAGTCGTATTCATTCCACAGTTAACAACAAGAATAGTAAATGATGGTAAAGAAATATTAACTAAGAAAAAAATAAATAACAATAAAAATTAAATAATTAAAACTAAGTGAATGCTACAATGATGAAGTAATCTTGATATTTATTGCTGATCATGTGCGTGTCCAGATACGTCACACTCGAATAAAGGTTATGTACAATTACAAGCATCGCACTATGGGCATTCACTTGGGAAATAGTCTAACTTCTACAAAAAAAAACTGCAAGAGCTTCCCTACAATTAACCAAAAAATTACCTAAGTGTGGCGGAGGGCCACTTATTTATAGCTAAAACTAGACTTTGCGTAAACGGGTTTGCGTCGATGCATGGGTGGATGCATCCACGGGGCCGCATCAATGCAACCGTGTATACGGGGCCTCGTATATGCAGTCTACTTAACGTAGCCCTGATATTGGGGATTTGATAACAAGGGTCTGATAACAGGAGTCAGACTTGGTGTCTTGTATCAAGGTTCCAATAACAGGGGTCCAATAATAAGACCTAATAGACCATGAATCATCAATTATTATTAGGCTTACCTTAGCATATTCCTAACCATAGAAACCCCACCAAAAGACTTTCTAAAAGACTAGAAGCTAGGTGGAATTCATGTTCAATAAGTCTATGAAGAGGAGTCCAATTCTCTTGATTTGGTTCCAATATCATTAACCAAGAATCCCGAGCTGCTGATCTAGCCAAGCAATCCAAAGTATGGGGGAGTATAGTGAATTCCTTTATAGTTGTTTTGGCTATCAAAGGTTCTAAATACCATTTAGAAAAATAAGAAAAATTTGTCTTCCATAAATCCTTTGCCATAGATACAGGAGAAGATTTCATTCTAAGCATAGTTTGTAGAATAGCCTTTCTTACCTTACAAGGAAGTCTTTTGTGATGTTTTAGAATGGATAAAATACCCTAATCTATAGATTCCAAAATCCAAGCTTTTCTATAAAGAGACAATCGAATTGTATTAGTGTCTATAATGGATTTTTCTTGCAAACAACTAATCCCTACAGCATCATTGACAAGTCTTGCTAGGTCTCGTGCTATATAACCTACAGTTCTAGATCCAAAATCATTGAGATAGAACAACTCTTTTTTCAAGTCAAAACCCTTCTTGCGTAAAATAATGGGAAATTCTTTTTCTTGTTGGGGGATAAGAAGCACTCAAATATTGATGAATTGACTAAATTGATTTGGAGTCATTAGATTTCGATGCACTTTTCTAGGAATATGAGTCAAAGCAATAAAAACAATATTTCTTCGACTAATAAAAATGTTCTCATCACAGCTATCCATATGGTCTAATAAGTGATGAATCAATGCCTTGTTCTTAATGAAGATCTCCCTCTTTATGATAGAAGTGTGATTATTCCATTTCAATTCATGAATGCTCAGGATCCATATTACATAAGGAGACATGATTTTTGCCATTATCAAAGTTTGATGGATTTGGGAGAAAGTTTTACAACTAGCAAAGAACCATTCCAGATTGATTTTTATCAAAGGAACATAAGAGTCTACTACTAGACTTTGGACCAAATAGGATCAATCAGTTTCCTCAGGACCTATTAATAAAATCCCTTTGGAAATGGATGGCCATGTGAAGAAAGGAGTTTTTCTAGCTTTAGAATTGATTTTTTGATTAGACTTGGCAATCCTCTGATAAAAATCAAAGAAGACCCATTTTTCTACTAAACAAAATGGATTGAACCTGTAATTCACTAGATCTTTGTGAAGAATGTCAACTAAATATCGTAAATACATAAGCCCTGGCTCTTCGATGGTTTGATAACCTTTGAAGATAAAATGTTTGTAGGTCAATTTCAATTCAATTCAGGAGAGCTATTTTTCTATTCTTAGAAGACGTAGTAGATCAAATGTCTCTTTCTTCTTCTCATTATAATAATAATAATTATTATAATTACAATTCGAATTCTTATCATCCTCTAATGAAGATCTTGATGAAAAGAAAGATAGAAAATTTAGGGAAGAGTTTCACTTTTTGATTACAAAGTTAAACATTGTCATAGATCGATCGAATGTGAGCATATTCTTCTTGTGACTTATTATTATAACAAAATAAGTCATTCTAAGCCTCAACAACCAATACCATTCCTTGGGATTTGACAAAAAGCAAACAATTTTCTTTAGAATTCTAAAGACAAACCAAAAAGTTGACTCCTCTTCATATTTATGAGCATCCAACTATGTCCAACTCGATTCATCCTTCTTAGCCAAATTAGTAAAATAAAAAAATCATAATTTTGAGATTTAGTAAAAAAAAATCATCATCACTAGTAGAATTGAATATTTTTTTTTCCCAATCTGATATTTCCAAAAAATCCTTTGGGTACTCACAACTATTAGAAGTATCAATAACAACCAAACATAGACTAGTGCTAGTAGTCCTTTTGAGGATTGGTTTGACCAAGTCTAGTATTACCAAATCAATAGGTTCTACCCAATTCGGTATTTCCAAAAAATCCTTCGGGTACTCGTTGTATATTTTGATTTCCATCCACCACTATCGTAACAAAGCTAGATTCAAATGGATCCCGAACTTAAGAAAATTGAACTATATCAGCAAAGAAATCTAGTGTAAGAAAATAATGAAAAAATATGAAAAAGGAAAAACATAAGGATGAACCATAAGGTAATGATCCAAAAATCTTCGTCCCTCCTAATTAATTGCAAAAGTTTCCATATCAACCCTTTCATGCAAAGTTCATTGAATGCAAATTTCCCGAAAGACACCAACCAAGGAACCAACTCATTAAAAAGCAAGACCCAAAATCAAAGTGAAAATTGAATTCGTCGTGAAATCCATTAGAATTTCGATTATAGAATGAACCATAATTCATGAGAAAGTACCTACAAGATAATCAATTTATATCAAATATCTTGCCAAATAGATACAACTCAGTCACAGCTATATAGCAATATATTTGGAAAAGTTTCAAAAAGTGTATCCCCAAAGTATTTCCATCATATAGAAGTAAAAAACCATGGCATATATGTTTGGAGCAAAATCCATTTGGAAAAATGAGTATTGATCCTATACATCTCTTATTTATTAGCAAGTTCTTGGAAAAATGTGGTGAATAAAATGAGAAGATTTGTCACTTTTCTTTCCATAAATTCCAAAGCTTATTTATTGCTTCATTTTCTTTTATGTTTTGAACGCTCTTTGTTGAACTAAATTTGTCAAACACATCTAGAATCCGATGAAGCATTTTCAGGTTTTTATTTGGACAAATTTTTGAAAGTAAATCATCTTGATAAGATTAAGCTTGAATCAAATTCAAGGTTGAACTTGCATTTTTCAAATACTGCTCGGGGTTGTTTTCTTCAAAAAAAGATCTATGAAAATTTTCCAAATTGACTATCTGGAATCTTGTTAAAGGCATTGTAGAAATCTCTTCGATCGAGGAGATATCTCTCTTGTCACAAACAAATGGATTCCATCAAGTTAACAACGTGGATAAGTTATAGTCATATATTAATACATACTTTTTATCATTGCTTATGTTGGATACTTGTGACTCTATGAGTGAAATAGCCTCTTTCTCTAAGTGAACGGGTCTTATTTTGTTTATAGCCCATCCACAATAATCTATTTTCTTTGTTGCAAAGACATTAAAAAAATAGACGCCTTACCCAAAAATAAAAATTATCTTTTGAAAAGAAGCCAAATTTATCCAAAAAATTTTGGGTTGCTCGAGATTCGAACCCAGAACTCCTCGGATGAAGTCGATCTTTAATCTTATTTGATAAAAAACCTCCTTCCAAACTGGGCTTGCAATTTTCATTGCACATAGCTTTATCCATGTATTTACTTTTTCTTTAGGTCTTTAGTCAAAAACACTATGATGAGCAGTGAAGAGGTACCCCTATGCCCACCCATATGAATCATGAAGTGTTCATGCACAATTCGATTGAATTCCGCAGACTCTCTAGTTTTTTATGCACTAGTCTTCTAGGAAGTGAACTTTACCCTAATGGTCATTCGTTGTCTTCCCAGTTACACTTGTGAAATACAAAGGTATGGTTAAGTGTAATCGAGGCATATGATTTTTATCATTTTATGTTTTATTTTCTTTGGTGCTTGAAGAAAGAGATAAAAGTAATTTAATGACTAATCTAATTTAACTAACTAACCAATCTCTAACTAGTCCTAACATAAGCATCTGGTCCCACTTTCCGTACATGTCCTTAACCCACATATCCATTGCTAGGTTACCAAGTGTTATGCTACTGGGCGTACCCAGCAATAACGCTGCTAGGATTACTAAGAGGATACGTGTTACACTTGAAGCAGACATACTTATATATTTAATCTATCTAGTTTATCTTGCTTAATTACCTAATTAGCTTAATTATTGAAAAACATTGAATAAATAACTAAAAGCATTAAATGCATGAATAAAATAGCTAAACTCCCTAAAATGCTACAAGGTTTATTAGGAAGCTCATCTTTATTACTGTACATACTATCATGCTCTAGTACAACAATGCTAGAATAAAGATCCATACACTTAATAACTCTTGTTGTGGGCACTCAGGAAAAATATTCTAACTTTTGAATAGACAAATTGTAAGAGCTCTGCTACTACTATGAATTTGATGCTCATAAACATAGCTAGGAGCCCATATTTATAGTTTTTACTCCAGGGTTGCATCAACGGGGCCTTGTAGATGAGGTTGCATCAATGAGGGTCCATTGATGCAACACTTTGATGCTCATCAAGGATGAAGGTGAAATTAGGCACATACTCATTTGGATGAGTATACATCACTCTGCACTCTTGAGGGACCGACAGTTTAACATCATCATGTCTGCAAAAAGAAGAAGACATCTTGCAAAACAAATAAAATATCAATGTTCTTTTGTAATTATATTATTTGAGAATGATGTTGACCTTAGGATTCATCCAGTGATACTAATAATGTTCACTAATCCTAGATAGTGCATGTTTTAACAAAAAAGGTCCGCAGCAATGGTGCCAATGATGAGTGGTTGAGGTACCCCTACGCCCAACCATACAAATCATGAAGTGTTCACACACAATCTGGTTGAATTCTGTGGACTCTATAGTTTCCTATGCACTAGGCTTCTAGGAAGTGGACCTTGTCTCAATGGTCACTCATTATCTTCCCAATTACACTTGTAAAGCTCAAGGGTATGGTTTAAGTGTAATTGAGGTGCATGATTTTTGTCATTTTATAATTTATGGTTTTGGTGCTTAAAATGATAAATGAAGTAAATTGAGGACTCATTTAATTTAAGTATTTAACTAATATTTAACTAGTCCTAACATAAATATCTCTTCCCACTTTTCATACATGTCCTTAACCCACATATCCATTGCTGGGTTACCAAGCACTATGCTACTGGGTGCACCAAGTAATAACGTTGCTGGGATTACCAAGCAAATACATGTTACTCTCAAAGTGGTCATACTTATGTGTCTGATCTATTTAGCTTAGCTCGCTTAATTATGTAATTAGCTTAACTACTAAGGAACGTTGAATAAGTAACTAAAAACATTAAATGCATGAATAAAACATTTAAACTATCTAGAATGTTGTAAGGTTTATCAAGGAGCTTGTCTTTATTGCCACACACACTATCGTGCTTAGGTACAATAGTGCTCAAATAAAGATCCATACACTCAATGATTCCTACTGCGGGCACTTAGGAAAATATTCTAACTTTCAAATGGAAAAATTGCAAGAGTTCGACTACTATTACGACTTGATGTTCCATAAACATGACTGTAAACTCATATTTATAGTTTTTATTATAGGGATGCATTGAAGGGGCCTTGTAGACATAGCAAATGCTATGTCAACATAACCTTGTCAACATGGCAACACCACATAAATAGGGCCTCGTCGATGAGGCTGCCTCAATAAGGGCCCATCGACGCAACACTTTGACACTCATCACTTCTCTTTCCAAGAAACCCTTTAGTAAGAAGTGAAAACCTATGAGGGTGCTTATGAATAAGGGCAAGGCCTAGTCCTTTTTCTACTCCACAAGGGAGGTTTTTTAGAATTGGATATAAGATAAGGATCATCACCTAGAGCCACAGTGCTCATCCCACTGAGTAAGGTCTCAGGAGAGTTGGTAGATGAGCAAAAGTTTAACCTCTTTGAGTGGTTGTGCCTAGGCTCGAACCTAGGTCTTTGACTTGAGCAACAAGCACCTTACCATCACTCAGTGGTTGTAAGGATGAAAGCCTAAAACTACATCCCCAAAACCATTGGGATTTCTCTTTAGATGTTCTCTTTAATGATCTAATGTACTCTAAATGTTTTTAATATTATTATTATTTTGAGGTTTGTCAACCCCTCCACACCTTTTATGTATCTTTCTTTGATGATTTCATACACTTTGATTTTTTAATATTAGTATTTATTTTTTACCCCTAGGTGCTACTAGCCTTGAGTTTAGGTGCACCCCAATATATATAGTTCAATTAGAATTCTATATAACTTAGCATTACCCATTGGAATTGAAACCATGACTTGGAGCTTCCAAATCAAGTGTTTTACCACTAGGCCAATACCTCATTATTTAACCTAAAACTATAGTTAGAAAAAAAACTTAAAACTATTTGACTATATTTTCCAGTGTATTAAAAAAGCATTGCTCACTTGGTTAGAATATGTTCCTTTTGATTTGCACTTCTTTTTATTTCAATAAAGAATGTTAGAACATTAACTATTTAGGGTGTGTACACAATAGAGTACGTTTTTTATTTTTTTAAGGGTAAAGTGATTTAATACACTTGGAACAATGCCCCAAAGCTAGCATGCTTAGGTTGGTGGTACTAGGTTTGAACCTCTAAGTACAAAACAATATGTGCTAACCAACTACCAAGTGACTCGTACACACCCAACACAATACTTTGGGGGTTATAGAACCCTAAAATAATTATAATATAGGTACACCCCAAGATATATAGTTCAATTAGAAGTTTATATTTAAGCATTGTCTACTAGGATCAAACCCATGACTTGAATGACTTAGAGCTCTCAAATGAAGAGTCTTTACCAACATAATACTTGGAATTAGCTACATGTCTTAAGGTGTATGTATAAGCAAATTATTTTAAGTTTCAACATCCAACCCAAAATAGTTCAAAATTCTAATATCCTTTTTAAAAATAGAGAATGCTAAAAAAAGATTCCAATACCCTTTTTTATTAAAAAAATAATTAGTGTATACCCAACAAAATACTTTGATATAGGGAAGCTTCTAGTTGGTTTGCTCCTACCCGGGTTTTAAATCCATCACCAACAATCTCACATGCCACCCTAGGGGCGATGTTTTGCATTAAACGTTTCTATAAATAAGAAAAAATCAAAAACAAACCCCCAAAATTTAAAAAAAAAATACAAAAGAAGAAAAAAAGAGTCCCTTGGATAAGCCGACAAGAGAAATCCTCACTATATTAAGGATTGATTCCACTGCGACACAATTCCACAAAAACGCAACACATGCCATCGATCTCTGTCGATTCAGGCAAATCTCTGATCAGTTGCTCTGCTTGTTTTCATGCGAAGCTTTGGCCATACATAAATACCTGGAGAGAGAGATTGAGATAGAACAGATAGAACGAAGCACGAGAGCCTTCGTTTTTTTGCTTTTGTTGTTACAGGTAAAGGTTTTGTCCCGCTTTTTCTCTTTATTTCTCTCTTTCTTTTTGTTTCTTTCTGGCTCTATACTCTATTTTACATGCGGCTGTAGTAACTTACTTGCTTTGCATTTCTACGGTTATTGTCAACTTGCTTCGTTCTTGCTTCTCTCTGCTCTTTCTTCTTCTTTCGGTCTAGCCTGGATTCAGAGTACTGGTTTTTACGCCATTTTTGGACGATACTCGTTGTGCGTGCTCAAGGTTCGGTTGGTCGTTTGAGTCATTTTTGCTTCGCTTTCATCTTCTTGTGCAGAAATAACGGTTACTTTGAAAGATTCGCTTTGGTTTGCTCGCGGATACGCTGTTTGGAAATGTAAATGCGTTTGACGATTTCGATGTATTTGTTTCGTTTTCTGCAATGTTTTGGATTTTTCTTTTCCGCTGCTTTTAGTTTATGCATGTTTTTTCAAATTTTCGGTATCTCTGCAATGCGTCTTTGTTTGTTGCAAATGTTTTAGTTTTTGCGACGGAGTTTTGGATGTTGGAATGGTGTTTCGCCATTTGGAAATGTAGATGGCGCCGATATTTTAGACTTCGGTTTTGGTTTGTTTCCTTTTCTGTGATGTATTTTAGACTTCAGTTTTAGTTTGTTTCCTTTTCTGTGATGTTTTTGATTTTATGTCGGTTTTATGCATAGTTTTGAAGTTTTTGACTTCTCTGGAATGCGTCTTTGTTTGTTGCAAGCGTTTTATATTCTGTCACGGATTTTTCGATTTTGGGTGTGGAGAATGTTGTTCAAAGGTGTGGCATGCGCATTTTGTCTAATGGATGAAAGGATGGATTTATTTTATTTGAGTGATTATGTGGCTTGGTTTGTTGGGAGCGTTTTCGTTTTTGAAACTGGAACCAATTTGTCACGGATTTTTCGATGTTGGAATAGTGTTCGATATATTTGGAGAACGTTGCCGTAAGTTACGGCATGCGGGGTATATTTCAGGGATAAAAAGATGGATTTGTTTGTCTGAATGAATATGCATGTTTCTATTCTTTTAGTTGTCAATGCCGATATGCGGTTCCAAGGCTTGCAAATATTTGTTCTCCAAAGGAGACCTGTACTGTTTTTGGTGTTTTCAAGAAAAATCATCTGGCGGTTTTAGTTCTGCATAGTCTGCGGTGTTGCAACATTACAGGCCTTAGTTTTCTTATTTTATTTTGGATCTTAATCATCCACAATGAAAAGAAGCATGTATCATAGGTGGATAGATATAAGGGATTAAAGGAATGATTTATTTGTTTCAATGAATATGGGTTTCGATTCTGTTCTAGTTGTCAATTTCGCCATGCCATTTCAAGGTTTGCAAATATTTATTCTTAAAAAGAGAGATATATGTTTTTTCTTTTTGAAAGAAAATTTGCTAGGCGGTTCTGTTTTCGCATGGCCTGCATTGTTGTGACTGTACACACTCTACGAGTTTTCTTATCTTATTTTGCATCGTAAGCTTCCACAATGGGAGAAACCTGATTTTGAAATTTTCTTACGATTATTTAAATTTCTTTGGATGATAACATTGGAGCATCCATCCTTCTTGTGCTTGCAGCTGCAACAGGATGGCAAGACGCGTTAGGTCAAAGAATGGCGGAAGCGTAACTCTTTTGGAAGAGGATAAGGTTTCCAAGTTGCAGAACCTTAACAAGGTTTTGCTTAAACAAATTAGCGAACTCAGAGAAGAGAGAGCTTCTCTGTTGGAGAAAAATGAAGAACAGAGGAACAAGGTTCAACGACAGTTAGCAAAGTTGAAAAATGAAACCCAAAAGTTGAAGGAGGTGGAAAGAAAAAGAGCTGCAGAAGCTGAAGAGAATCTTACGAAACAGCTGTTTGACAAGGAAGACCAGATAAAATGGCTTCTTTCGAGGAAAGATGAGCTCGAGAATTCCTTGGTTGAATTAAATAATCGGTTCACAGCCTACTCTGTACAAGAACGAGAAGCTCAATCTAGCTTAAGGTCGGAAAAGGATGATCTTTTGTCACAAATTGTACTGGCACAGAAAGAGATGGAAAAACAAAGAGAAATGATGACAAATGAGTTTCAGGAGAGAATGGAAAAGATGAAAAATGAAAATTCGGCTATGCAGTCTCAGCTACAGGAGTGCGAGGAAAAAGCAAGTGCTACTGAAACAAAGAGAAGCCAATTAGAGGGCGAATTAATGAACTTGCAATCACAATACACGTCACTGCTTGACCAGCATTTGAACTTAAAGCTGCAGTGGAAAAATACTGTAGCATATGCTCAAGATCTGACGGCTCAACTAGATAACTATAAAGGTATTCTGTCAGATGTTGACAAGGAGATGGAACAATTGATGGTTGAGAAGGAGTGGGAGCACATGATGGCTTGGATTCAGGGAGTTACACATGAAAAGTCCAAGCTGCAATCTGAGTTGAACAATTGCAAGGCAAGGATAAGTGATTTACTCAGAGAATCGGCCAAAGATAAGGACTCATGGAA
>MNCI01035699.1:33884-54013 GCA_015680685.1 Gnetum montanum
CCACCCAATCTCCAGGAAAAAGGGACCACCCAAAAGTTCCCGTCAAGAAAGACCACCCAATCTGCAGCCAAAAGGACCACCCAATCTGCAGGAAAAAAAAGGACCACCCAAATTTTCCTGTCAAGAAAGACTCCACCCATGGCGCCTAGACAACCCACGAGAGACTGCCCACCCACACTGCGCAGACTGTAGACCACGCCCCTGACACTTCTTCAACCAGCGTCAGCAACCAACCATGGGGCGGTGACCTGGACTTAATTCTTGTTGGGCTGTCCCGGCCCTTCCTCCCTGCGGTGTCTGAATTCTTCGATAATTTGGGCAATGCCGGTTCTGCGGTTGGGGGTGCTTGTCTTCCAGGCCTGCAGAGGTGGGTTCGGCGTTCTTTCCCCCCATAGGTCATTGATTTCAGCAGTAAACTCCTGTCTCTCTTCCGCCGGGATCTGGATTTGATTCTTGATCCGCCCCTGAGCGAAGTCGTGGTGGTTGGGCTGTCCATGCGAGGCGCCCCCCCTGACGCCCCGCCGCGTTCGTGTCTGCTGCTTGTGAGGTTCGAGTGTTGTGTGAGGGGCCATGGCGGAGGTAATTTCGCTCCAGAGCATAGCGATCTTCGTGCAAAGGCTGCTCACAGGGGGGAGTGCTGCACCGTTGAAGATGCAGTCATTTCTGGCCCGCCACAAGACCCAGAGCGCAGCGAGCGTTGCTGAGTTGCCCGAGAACTCGGTGGTGCAGAGCCTGGCCATTTTCCAGAGCTGCACGGTCACTGGACAGTCCTGGACGAAGTGTTGCAGCGTTTCTTTGTGCTGATTGCATAATGGGCAATGGGGGTTGATGCCCATGCCCCTGGACTTCAGAAACACGCGAACCGGGAGGGCCTGGTGGAGGATCAGCCACCCGAAGGTTTTGATCTTTTTAGGGAGGATACCCTTCCACAGTCGCATCCAGCGCGGATCGGCCGGGAACAGCCTCTGCAGGAGCTGATGTGGGTGCAGGTGGATTCCATCCGCGCTGTCCATCGATCCCACCTGCGCGCAGAGCTGCCTCCAAGTGTGGGAGTCAGAGGTGGTCGTCGTCCAGGGGCTGTACTTCTTTCGCAGGATTTGGACCCAGAGGGAGGGGGCATCGTTGTCAGTGACCAGGCGCTGCAGGAGTTTATGTCGTCCCAGGGCAACCTCCTGAGCGAAGGGGAGGAGGCCAATACCTCNAGGTCTGGCGGGAAGGGGGGTAAGAAGTTACACCTCCTGGCTTGGTCCAAAATCGCGCGGCCCCGGTACGCCGGAGGTATTGGCCTCCTCCCCTTCGCTCAGGAGGTTGCCCTGGGACGACATAAACTCCTGCAGCGCCTGGTCACTGACAACGATGCCCCCTCCCTCTGGGTCCAAATCCTGCGAAAGAAGTACAGCCCCTGGACGACGACCACCTCTGACTCCCNCAATGAGGGCCTGCCAGGTCCGTTGCCTGTGCTAGTTATGCATGGGGATGCCCAGGTACTTGTCCTCCTCCTCCCCTGGGAGAATCCCCAGTGTTTGGATAATTTTGCTACGTACCAAGGGGTGCACGTAGGTGAAGAAGAGGGTCGATTTCCCTGGATTGAGCGCCAAGCCCACTTCCTTGTGCAGCCGATCAAGGGCCCTCTGAATAGCCCTGGCCTGCGGGACCGCGGCCCTGGTGTACAGCATGGTGTCGTCCGCGAAATGTGCAGTGAGACAATGGATGTCGTGCACATTTAACCCCTGAACGCCTTCGGCTGTGCAGTAGGTGTGCAGGAGATCCATCATCATCAGGAAGAGGAGTGGGGATAGCGGGTCTCCTTGGCGAAGCCCGCGGCCTGTTCCCTGAATTGCCCATCAATGTCTAACGAATAGCGTCCTCCCTGCTGTATTTGGAGGCAGAGTTCAACAAAGGCGGGATCAAACCCTTTGGCAAGTAAAACAGATTTTAAGGTGGCCCAGCTGACGGAGTCGTAGGCCTTGGTAATGTCTAACTTGATGTAAAGGCCTGGAAGTTTGACCTTCCTAAGGGAGTGCTGGATTTCCTGAAGCAACAGGACCTGGTCCTGAAGGTAACGGCCTTTCAGAAAAGCTGCTTGGTGCTTACCAACGAGACGGGTCATGAGCGGCCACAGCCTGTCCACCAGCAGGCGAGAGAAGAGTCTCAGCAGAGAATTGCAGACCCCGATGGGGCGGAAATGGCCTGGGGAAGTGGGATTCTCTATTTTTGGGATTAAAACCACGCATGAACAATTTATTTCATTTCTGACCTGCCGCCAAGCCAACATGTGGTTGAAAGCGTCCAGCAGGTTTCCCCCCAGAACCTCCTCGAAGTGTGAAAAGAATTCAATGGGCCATCCATCCGGCCCTGGCGCCTTGTTCACAGGCATTTTCTGCAGCGCCGCGTGTAGCTCCTGGCGCGTGAAAGGCTGCAAGAGCCTGCAATTATCTTCCCGATTTAAAACTTTTTCCATGGGCACCGAAATGGGGACCGTTGGATGCCAGTCCCAAACCTGCTGCCAGTATCGCAGGAGGCTGTCGGCGCGCGGAGGAGCCTCGTCCTGCAGGAGGCGCTGCAATGGCCCATTCCGAGCGCCGCGGAGGGCCTTCGCGACGGAGAAAAAAAACTTTGTGTGCCAATCTCCCTCCCGCAGCCACTGTATACGGGCCCTTTGGCATCAGTACTCCTCCTCCTCGTGGTGGAGGAGTTGAAGCTTGGCCTGGATGGCGAGCTCCTCCCCCGCGTGGTCGGCCGCTCTCACGTGCTGCTCCTGTTGCGCTTGAACTACCTTTAGTTTTGCCTGCAATTGATTTCGGCAAGTTTTGAAACGATATTTTTCTGTTGGGCTGTATTTTTTAATTTGTTGTTTCAGTGCTTTCAAACCGTTCTTGAGAAAGTCACGTGGGTCCCCGGAGGCATTATAATTTTGCCAAATGTCCTGCACCATTTTTCTGAGCCATGGTCTGCTGATCCAGGTGCGCTCAAGACGGAAGGTGCACGACCGTTGAAACTCCCCACGTTCCAGAGTGCAGAAAATGGGCCTGTGATCGGAGGCCATTCGTGCACCTCCGTAAGCCTGGAGGTCCCACTCCGTCAACATCTTCTCACTGGCCCACACGCGGTCAATCCTGGACAGGACACTCACGGTGCCCTGTCTACGGTTGCTCCAGGTGAAATGACAGCCAGTAATTTCCAAATCCGTCAGCTCAAGTTGCTGTAACAGGGCAAGCATTTCCGCTGCCCCGGGGGGCTCAGCCCAAGATTCGCCGGTCTTTTCCCAGGAGAAGAGCCGTTGATTAAAATCACCAATTAATAGCCAACAGGCCTTCTTGGGAATCAGCGCCATGACCCGGTATAGCTCCTGAACCCGCGTCTGCCATCCTTGGGCGCCGTACACATTGGTAACCCACACGTCTGGCCCCGGCAGGTGCACCGTAATGCACCAGTCCGACGTGTCCAGGGCATACGACTCTGCCCTGGTGAGGATCGCGAGGTCGCCTGCGCGTCCCCTGCTGGGTGCCTGGTGGTTGTGCCACCCCGGCCACTGGAGAGTCTGAGTCTCCGTCTGCTGTAATTTTGTTTCTTGCAGGCAGACAATGTCACACTTTTCGTCGCGCACTAAGCAATGCAGGGTATGTCGTTTGTAAGGGGTACCCTGGCCCCTGCAATTCCAGGACAGGACCTTCATGGAGACAGGGATTGGTGGACCACCTCCTGGAGCGTGGGCTGCACTCCCAGATCCACGTAGAGCTGCGTGGCTTTCTGCAGGCGGGAGTGGTTGTCCGGTCGTCCAACATTCGCCGCTTGGAGAGATACCATCATTCCTTTTTGCTGCGGGCTCGATTCTGGTTCTGGTGGGGAGCTGAACTGCACCGAACCCCTACTGGTGTTAATCCAGTTTGTGATCGATGGCGGTGACAGGCCACCGTGTGAAGGGCCCTCCACACTCGGCTGGGGCGTTCTATGAGCGTCCTGCTGCACCTCTGTCTCTTCCTGAGAGGGCGGTAGCTGGTCATCATCGGAGTCCCCCATCAGCGCGTGCAGGTATGACCGCGCCCTACAGGCATCAGTCTCCTTACCCGGCCCCGATATCCGCTCAGGTTGAGCCCCCTGCGGTGTCTGCGTCGCTTGTGCCCCTGAGGGTGATCCCCCTCTGGGCGCAGCCTTGGGGGCCCCTCCCTTCGCGGCAGCGCTCTTGCCCGGACGTCGGGCCCCCTCTTTGGGGGCTGGCTGTTTCTGATTTGCAACCCGACCCTTCCTTCCGACGACGAACCATCCATCGCCCGATGTAGCCAGGTATCCCGCTGGATGGCCCTGGCCATTCTCTGCCCGGGTTTGGGCCTGAGCCTTCGGCTGGTTCTCGAAATAAACCCGCACCCTCTCCTCCCCCAGGTCCGTGATGAGAACCAGCACCTTGACCGGTTCTTGTGTGAGAAGAGGCCGCCAGACGCAGAACCTCACAAACCCCAGATGATCCATCCTGGCAATGGAGGGGTCGAACTTGATGAAATCCCCAAACAGATCCGCCAACGTCCGCAGAAATGTCGACGACCAGTGTTCCAGGGGAAGGTCATACAACCGAACCCAGACCGGTGCGCATGCAAACAGCGCTGGATCCCGATGTGCCCCAGGGCGCCAGGGCACCAAGGCCAGCCCACGTGCGCCGTAGAACCAAGGGCCTCCCACCAGGACGTGTTCGCGCTCCTCCAAGGAGGCGAAACTGAACAGGAGGCGGTCATCTGCCAGGCAGGAAACCATCACCGTGTCAAATCCCCAAGCGTTCCTGGCCCAGCGGCGGATCAGGTCAATGCGGGTCTAGCCCCCTCAGACACAAATTTGCCTATCAGGCTGCGGTCCAATCTGAGTTCTGCTCCAACTCTGGAACATGCTTCTTCAAATTGCCGCTTCAGTCTTTGAGCCTCCTCGCCTGCTGTGCTCTCTCCTGCCGTCGCCGCATCCGCTCCTGCAGTCTCCGCAGTTACCGTCGCTCCGGCTGCTGTCACTCCCTTCCCTGATGCCGCAGCATCTCCCTTCACTCCCGTCACTCCTGGTCCTCCAGTTGTCTGAGACATTGCCGTCAATGCATGAAACCCGGAACCCCAACAACATTCTCGTTAGATAAGAAACAAAAATTCTCTTTACAAGCTATTTTACTAAACCGATCAATACTTATAATATAAGTAGAAATATTCACATAAGCTATTGTCTTCTCTAGTTTCTTTATTAACTTGAATTTTTTGTATTTTTAACTTCATATTATTTTTTTCTATTCTCAACTTCAACACATTCTCTCTTTTCTTTAGCATTTTTTTTTCTTGAGTAGATAAAGACAAATATTAAACCACTGTCCTTTACAATGACAAAAGTTACAAGAATTAAGAAGACTATAATATGTAATTGGTTAAATGTAAGTATTCCTACTAGAAGATTGATTCTTGTAATATCAAATCTTTTTTATGGTTAAGAAGATTGATTTTAGCAAAAAAGAAAAAAAAAATGTCTACTAGAATCAAATGGTGTGGAAATAGGTTCCATATGCTTAATGGAACTAAGAATACTAACAATTTGTTTTTCAACTTTCAAAAAAATTAACAAAAGATTAAATAGCTCAACAAAACATAGAACTTTAAAATATTCTTCAAATCGTGTATTAACATTTAGTGTCTATTTACAAATGATCAACATTGCATGCTTATGTATAAATGATCTTATATCTAGATTTTATCCATCTTCATTGGGCTGTCACATCCACGAAGGAGTGAGTAACTAGACTCTAACACCACTTGTTGATCAATTAACTCCGAAGGAAAGGATGAATGAGTTATAATAAAAAATGTAAACTTTAAATCAAACTGCTGAAATTAAGTACACAAGAAACAAACTCATCAATGCGTGTGATAAAGCTCACCACCATAAATTCAACTTGAATTAAAACTATGTTTGAGGATACCACTATGGCAGATTCTTAGATGCTACACACTTCTTGTAGGATGAATAATAAATCTTCAAGCTTGGGATCCTACAAGACTCCCAAGAATTTTGCAAGATTGAATATAAATGTGATGCTCTCGCAAGACACACACACACAACCCCTCATGATAAAGGCAAATCAACAAAAACTTGGCCACCCAAGTGAACTCCTTAGGGCAACAGTGTAGATCTCCCCTCCAAGAGAATCTACTCTCCTTATATAATAAGAATGATACAATAAAAGAATGTGTGCATAAAGAGATTTCAAAATCAATTTATATCAATCTAGCTCCTTCTAGGATAATGAATTAGCAAGTCCTAGATCTAGATCTGGTCATGCATAATGAAATAATGGATCTATGCAATTAATATCATCAAACCTTGGGAGAAAAAATGTAGCTATGGTGGTATAGCTTCCAATTCAACCTTGTGGGTTCTTTGTAGATCTTAGGCAAGAATCAATCCAAACTTTGAATCTCAATGATTTCATTGTCAATTGTTATGCATACCCTAAGAAATGAATCTTGGCACTTGCCTATGTAGATCATGTATCATGCAAGTTTCCTAGTTCAAATTGGAGATATGAAAATGCCTAGAAATAACTTTTTTAGTTTTTCTCAACAACTACATTGGATATCCCATTTGAGACTTGGATGTTCACACTCAGAAGACCAAGTTTCAAGATGGGCATCTAAAGCATGCTAGGATGTCTATCCTGTCATCTACTATAGCTTTAGTTGGATGTCCACATTGGAGGCTTGGACACCTAGGACTGAGATGTCCAACATTGAGAAATCAATTTTTGGTCAACTACGATATCGTAATTTTGATATTGTAACTTCGATATTATAGCTCCAATATCGTAGCACTAGCTACGTCATCATATATGCAATATCGTGGGATGCATGCTAGCCTTTAAATATAGCACTTAGGCACATAGATTCATAATAGATTTCAATCCATAGTAACAGAACTCTTTTAGTTTGTTTTCATGAATTTGGTCTTTAGCACTTAGAAGTGTATGTCGGCAGTGTGGTGTTAAGTGATTGTATGGAGTCTTTATTTGAGTGGATTGTACTTGGACACAGTTCATGACTGGCAATAAAAATTGAGATTACTTATCATCATTGCAGCATCCACTTAGTTTTCTTTCTGTTTACTTAAACTAATTGTTCTAGTTTTTCCTAGTTAATCATTTACTTCACAAGCACTTTATTTTACACGTTGAAAGTAAACAGTATGGATATGACTAGTTTTGAGTAGTAAGTGTAGTTATCTGGTAACTCAGTAGCGTTATCACTTGGTACGCCCAATAGTGGTACACTTGGTAATCCCAATGATGACTACATGAGTCCAAGGTATGTACCGTAGACTAGGATCGAATATCATTTGCCATAGGATAGAATATATTCATTTACTATTTTACTTAGAATTAAAAACTATTTTTACTTTACTATATTTGTTAGGAGAAATGTCCTATCAACATCAATATATCATATATCTCATTGTGAGCTAAACCATACACGTAGACTACACTAGCTCCATGTGGGAAGACAACAGTCTCAAACTTAAACTAATTGCTAGCATATTCACATTGCCTCATCCACAAATTACGATCTTGTCATGCATGAACACCTATGACTTGTATGGTTGCGTGTTGGATTAGTCTACTATTCATCATTGGTGTTGTTGCAAAAGACTAGTTAATGTATGCTAAGTAATTAATTTCATAAATTTTGTTGTATCAATAACCCAAAGATAAAATCCATAACTTTCTAATAACTATAAAAGTGAGCACACTTAACCAAATGTCTCCAACAACAACATGGCTTCAAACAAGGATATATCATCACCTACCAAGGAGAAAAAAAGAGGCAATGATAGAATCAATGATGAAGAAAAATCGAGGATGCTAATGCAAACAAGAATCACATATGCTCACACTAATCCTTATCATCCATATTTTACTTTCATCTTTCATTAGGATAGTCAAATAAGGTGGAAAGACATACAAGGTAACATAGTCCTACCTCTAGATTGTGCAACACTAAATATGCTCCAAATTGCCTTAAGGGGAATGAATCTGAACCAAATCTAGGAAGGGTACCATGTGACTAAGCACATGACAAGGCCTTATGAACCCAAAAAGAAGCAAATGAGGAGAGATGTTGCCATGGAAATCAAACATGTACACAACAAAGGGAAGCATGTTAACACTTCTGTTGTCTTGGAAGTACTCGATATTGATGAATTTAGTATAGAACAACTCTAGTAGAATCATGAAGATCCTTCAAGAATACCTATCATTAGACTTGAGAAACCTATCAAAGTTCAACTACACTTAATCTAGCAGAGACACCTAAGAGGGAGGCTATTGACTTCAAATATAAGTAGGACTCAAGGCTAAAATTTTCTATTGGATCTTATAGAGAAAAATATTGGAGTCATGAGAGGATGATAAGTTGGCATCATTTTCCTACTACCTTATCCTCATCCTCATGATCGTCAGTGGACTCTGATAGGATGAGGCTAAGGCACCAAAACCATGACAAGGAAGAGAGGACTCATGATCGCCATGACTATCACCGAATGCATTTAGATAAGGAAGATGAAGGGTATGAATGAAGAAGATGAAGGGATCAAAGAGAGGATTAAGAAAGATATGAGCAAAGAAGGAAGCATCACTATAACAAAGCATGCAAACCCGATCATGATGATGAACCCCTTATGGAAACCTATAACATGATTAACATCTAAGAAGATATTTACATTTCGACTAGGCATGTGAGGGATAGCCATATCAAGTGACTTGATCTGAAGAACATGCCAAGATTTGAGGGTGGTTATAATGTTGATCCTCAACACCACGTCCAAGCATTCCATGATGCCTACATCCTAGAAAACATTGAAAGTAATTGACAGAAGTTGAAATTGTTCCCACGAATAGTTGTAAAAGAAGCAGAGAGCTGGTACAGGTTACTTGAACTTGAATCAGTCTGAAGATTGAGTACCATGCTAAAGATCTTTAATGACAAATATCAAACTTACTCATGGATGTCTAACTTAAGGAAACAAATCTAAGGATGAAACAAATCTCATGGAAGTTCTTGTTGCAATTGTCAACCTTGATTACTAAGAAGCTAGTAGGATAAGACCACCCACAAACAATGACCATAATATTCTTCACTAGTCCCAAAGGAATAATGATGGACTAGTCTGCTAACTTTAGATGAATGTTGCTTTTCTTGAGAGGTGGTAGGTTCCAGGCTTTGTACATTTTATAGGATATTAGATTCAAGCCTAAACCTCAATCAAGAAGAGCCTTGCATGGGTCGTTTCTAGCAATCTATAGGTAAATGAGAGGACTTATAGGATCAGATAGTTCTTAGGGAAGATTACCAACCTTGATCCAATCAAATATGCCATGATTTATTGTGACTGTGTAGGCTTGAGGAGACATTTGGTTTGAAGGGATCTCATTTGGTTTTAATGCAGAGGATGGAGGAGAGATAAGGTGTTTGGCTACATTGGTTTTTGAGGGCTTTTTAGGACTTTTGATGTGAAAGAATGGCCTCTTCTAAGATTGGTGTTTTGAGCCACTCAGTTGGGGAGCCAACTTTATGTTGATAGGCCTAGTAGTGGTTCGTTGTTGTGGCTGAGCAAGAATTTCACCTTGCATAGATGGAGTAAGTGGTAGCTATGTTGAGGGTGGAGGAAGATGTGCAAGAATGAGAGGAGGATAAGGATAAAAGATGGTATCCCTACGTGCATGGTAGAATGAGTTCAATAAGAATCAAGAGGGTAGTAGTGAGGTTAGAAAATAGAAACATGTCTAGAAGAGTCAAATATAGACAAGGGTTGCTGAATGTAATACCCACATAGATCAAGTTGCTTGTAAGGGTATTTCTGCCTTGGTGGTGCTAGCATCCATGAGTGTGGTTGCTACCACTATTGGTATTGCTCATATGGTTGTGGTGGAGTTCCACTTGGATAATACTATTGCTGCTAGTGGAATTGTCTAGAATTACCTTAAGGATAAAGCAATCTTCTGGGTGTTTGCCTTTGTGCTAGTCGTGGATTCAAAGTGTACGCCTCAAACTCTTGTAAGTGCAACACTATGGGATAACATCCCTTAAGATGTTCATAATGGTACATGTTACACCTAGCCTCATCATCTGATTCAATTCCTGCAATTTCCTCTATGGCAATAATCTTGCCCTTACCTCTTTGATAGGCACATTTAGCTTCTTTATGTATTCTTCACTCATGATCACTACCTTGTTCTTTGGACTCTTCGGTAATTTTTAGGACAACTTAAAATTTGCTATCCATAGAGTCCCATTACTGATCAACCTTGACTATAATTTCAAATTGAAATTTTTCAAGTAGTAAGGTTTTCTGATTCACCACCTCATCAACTGTTGATTCTTCCTCACTATCACAAAATTGAACCTTCCTCTTGCAAATGGAAGGGTCACAATTGTATTCTTCTACACTTTCTTGTTTTCTTAATTCTCCTTCCTCTTTAGCCACCTACTTAATAAATATTTGGATCTAATGACAACTTAACTCTGGCAATTGCCCTTGGGATAGATGCCAAGATTTCTCCTCATTTCTTATTAGAGTCCATCTAGGATGTGGTGAAGTTGATCCAATTGAGAATAACCATGTCCAAGACATCTGTGCAATAAAGAATAGTATCATACAATGGTGGCATCCAAGGGTTCATGTGTCCTTGTTTCCATCCTTGGATCTTCTTCCTCAAGTAGAACACCCAAGAGTACATTTAATATTTGTTATTAAAGAACTCAAGCATTATACGCTATCATCTGATAGATTCTAGTTCTAAGGACTAGTACTAGTTCTCTGCTTCTTTAATGAGTGTCCTAGGGAACAACATAAGTTTCCAACACTCATTTTCTATATTTTGCAAGGCACATGCATCTTGAAAAACTTGAAGATGGTTCTGTGGATCTAAGTTATATCCCCCTTCAAATCTAGGAATGTTGTTCATGTCTAGTCTCTTGATTTGACTATCCTTTATGTGCCTTCTGGGAATCCTCACTGCCTTTGCAATGTTGAGCATGCTTTGAGTAGTAAGTAAAGGCTCATCAATGCCCTAATTTTGGTGCCTATGATGCCCTTTGCTACCCCTTCGTTCATGGTGGTGGAACTCTCTTGAACGTCCATGCCCCTGATCTTGACTTTTTTAATGATCCATTTGATCATTTTGGTCCCATCAGTCACCTTTATCATGGTCACGCCCCTTGAAATTATGATTAGAGCTAGAAGAAGAAGATGAGGATGAAGGTGAAGAGGAAGGAGGACTAGCATCATCATGGTGCCTGCTACCTCCTCTTTGGTGATTATGGCCACAATCATGATCTTTTTTCTTGTCTACATCCTTTCCCTAACTCTCCTCTTTGGATCCTCCATTGTCATTGAATCCATTTTTACTAGAACTAGGATTATGGCTTATGGATTGTAGGTTCTAGTTTTGACTTCCTTCACCAAAGTTAAAGAGAGGAATTTCACTCAATATAAAACCCCTAGAGAAGGGTTCTCCACCATATTTTTGGTATAATAGGAATGGGAAATCATTAAACCCTTTTCCCCTCATGGATTCATAGTGTTGTTCTAGTTGGTAGCCTTGAGGTATTGTGCCTCAGTAGGATGATAATCCCAGGTGTCAGTATCCTACACAACATACTCAACATGAAGTCCCTTGAGACCCATTTGGATAAGAATTTGTTGAAGCATCATAGGAATGAATTGATCTAGTAGCAACATAATGTTGCCCTCCATGTCATGCCACTACAGCAGTTCATCCTAGTGTAAGATGAAGGTGAAGTTAGGTACATACTCATTAGGATGAGCATATTCCACTCGATATTGTTGGGGCACCTACTGATGTACTTCATTAGACTTAGGTAGGGAATCATTCCTATGGGAAGAAGACATTTTATGTTAGAAAATAAAAATGTAGTGTGCTTTTTAAGATTGTTGTAGCTATTTTAAAGGATGATATGACTCTAAGGTTCATTCCAAAAATTTGAAATAATTTTTACTAGTCCTATATAATGCATGTAACAACTAAAAGGTCCCTAGCAATGGTGCTAATGATGAGTGGTGAGGTATCCCTACACCCAACCATACGAATCACAATCATTCACGCACGATCCAGTCAAATTCTGTAAACCTTAAGTTCTCAAGTACACTAGTTCTAAGGCATGAAATCTAATCATGACTATCATTGTCTTCTCAACAATACTTTTGGTGCTTAATTATATGGTTACGTATAATTAAGGCACATGATTTTTATTATTTTATATTTTATAAATTTAAAATCCTAGAACAATAATGAAAGGTAGAGGGATTTAATATCTAATTAATTGATGAGTGGTGAGGTTCCCCTACACTCAACCATACGAATATGAGCGTTCACGCATGATCTAGTTGAAATCCATGGATGGGCTAGTTGTGGTACCTAGATAGTTACACGTTGATTGCAATTCATTGTCTTTCCACCTGGATTAGTATTTTCTTTGTCATGTATGGTTTAGTCCAAAGTGAGGCGTATGATGTGATCCTAAACTAGTGCTACTCCTAGAGACAATGGAAAATAATCTTGATTAAACTAATAAGCCATAGAAAGTGAAGTCTAAGCTAGCCTAGGTATGATGAGCATTCATTCCTTAATCATCCATACACATCTTGGACCTCGTGCATGACTACTACTAGGATTACCAAGCATAGATCCTAGGTACGCTACTAGGTTACCAAGTAGTCACACTTAAATGCTCGTGATTGAGTCGTACTCATTCCACAGTTAACAACAAGAATAGTAAATTAAGGTAAAGAAACATTAACTAAGAAAATAATTAATAAAAATAATAATTAAATAATTAAAAATAAGGGAATTTTGCAATGATGAAGTAATCTCGATCTTTATTATCGATCATGTGCATGTCCAAGTACGTCACACTCGAATAAAGGTTATGTACAATTACAAGAATCACACTATGGGCATGCACTTGGGAGAATAATCTAACTCCTATGGAAAAAAATTGCAAGAGCTTCCCTACAATTAACCCAAAAGATGCCTAAGTGTGATGGGTGCCTGCTTATTTATAGCTATAAATAGACATTGCGTAAATGGGGCCATGTCAACACATGGGTTGATGCATCGACGGGGCCGCATTAATGCAACCGCCTATATAGGGCCCCGTATATGTGGCCTAGTTCACATAGCCCTAAGATCGGGGGTCCTATAATAGGAGTCAAACCTGGTGTCTTATATCAAGGTTCCAATAATAGGGGTCCGATAACGGGACCTGACAGACCATGACTCATCATTAATCTATTGCCTAGCTAGCACAACACAAGTACCCATTCCCACTCTTTGGACACATCCTAAATGCATATAGTGTTGTTGGGTTACCAAATGTTAAGTGTTTTTGGGTTACCAAACATCACATGTATGTTCAAAGTGGTCATGCTTGTGTTCATTAGCAATTGGAAATTAACTGCTTAACTAAAGTGCATTAAAGTAAAGTGCATGAATATTAAATACATTAAAAGAACATTAATCTATTCTCAGTGCTGCAAAGATTATCAAAAGGGCTCATATTTATTTCCATCACACTGTTGTGGTTAGGTACATTAGTGCTCAAACTAAGATCCATACACACTCACACTCTTGATGTGGGCACTCAAAAATATTCTAACTTTGGAATGGCTGAACTATAAAAACTTCGTTACTCTATGACAAAAACTATATATGAAAATTATGAGTCCAAGTGCTATATTTATAGGCTAGCATATACCTCGCAATATCAGATATTTGACATTACATCTTGGGGTCTGATATCGAGGCTCCGATATCACATATCCAATATCAGAGCATGTCAAAACACGATTCATCAACAATATTGATAAGTGGTTACTTTCAAGCCTTAAAAAATCTTGAAAAAGGATTATATCTTCAAATATATTTAAAATACCTCTTTATTTGAATCCTAATCTTATTATTTTGTCGAATTAAATTGTTGATAAAATTTATAAAAAAACTCAATAAATGGAAAGCAAAAAAGCTCACCCTTTCAGGCAAAGTCTTAGTTTTAAGTAAATGCTTCAATCAACTCATGTTTATTATTTCACTTGTTGGGCATCTTCTAAAACTTCTTATTATAGAATTGATTGTATTATCTATTGATTTCATTAGTCTACAAAGCAACATAGAAAAGGTTTTTCTAAAATTACTTGGGATATTTGTACTAGTAGAATGAAAGATGGAGGACTTGGCCTCATTAATTGTTATAGCTATGGTTTTTCTCTTCCTGCAAAATTGATTACAAAGTGCATTAATGGAGATGATGTTTAGATGCTCTTTTTAATAAACAAACTTATGCAAGGAAAACTTAAGAATGATAACAATTGGTTTTCCAATAACTTTCTTCGCTATCTTTTTTTTTCTTAGGTCATTTTTATTTATAGTTCTCCAATTCTTAAAAAAAATTGGAAGAGATGATGCAAGCTTTGTAAATATTGAAATTATAATCATAGTTGATGAGACACGATATCACATGGGCCACAATATCACGTACGTAATATCACGGCCGTCGCAATATCACATCCCTCGCGATATCGTGTACGCGATATCATGGTGCACCATCGTATCTATAAATAAGAGGCAGCTCTCCCTTGTTTCATCATCCTAGGCTAGAAAGTAGGGAAACTCTAGCAAATTCATCACTTCAGAGATGAAATACTTTCCATGTGCCCGCAGTAGGAGTGCTAAAGTGAACGGAACTTTATTCGAGCAGACATTGTACCTAAACACAAGTTTGTGTACGAAAATAAAGATGAGCTTCGTGGATAAACCTTACAGTGCATGAGATAGGATAATTAGGATTTTCTTTACTATTATTTATTATCTTTTATTTAGTACTTTCCTTCTCAACCCTTCTCTCCTAGTTAAGTGCCTCAGTATGACCACTTCGAGCACGTGTGTTACACGTGNGGAGTTCGACTGAATCACACATGCTATGCTCATATTCGTATGGTTTAGTGTAGAGGTATCTCACCACTCATCATTGGCTCCGTTGCTGGGGACTAAGTGTTTGTGCGCTGAATTGAACATAGGATATCACTCACATCGTTGGGAGCCTAAAAAAACCTTTGGGTTATTTAAAAGAAAAATTATATAATGGTAATTAACACACCGATAAATAACAATGTCTTCTTCTAACAAAAGCAACTCACCACCTAGGGATAATATGAGAAACAGTCGATACTCAAAAACACATAATTGAAATTAGCCAAGTCCTCAGCAATACCAGATAGTCTATACTCATCTTGATGAATATATTCCAAACTTTACCTTTATCCTCCATCAAGAAGAACAGTTGTGATGGAGAGATTTGTAAGGTAACATCATGTTACCCCTAGATCGATCATTCCTTAACATGCTCCTCCGTGCTTTGGCATAGATTGGCATGACAGAATTATATGTTCAATACGTTGCGGAAGACTTTGACATAAGGGATTATCATCCCATAGAAGCACAACGTATCAGGGACTCATGGTAGGAGAGCCAACATACACTGTTGAAGGGCAAGGGCCCACATGTCCTTAGTGAATTAGGAGATGATGAACCCATTATCACGGGTTCTCTAACAAATGATGTTCCCCCTCCTAATGATGGTGAGGAGGTAGGGTATCAGAACCTACGATCAACGATACATAACACTGGTTTTGATCCCCGTGAACACCAACTGTTCACAGAGGGAACAACAACTCATAATAAGGACGGGCACTTAGATCATCATCATGATCAGGGCCATAGCAACCAAAGAGAAGGTATGAAACATTGTCATGACGATGGTTCTCCTTCTTCTTCCCCTTCATCTCATCACTCACCCTCTCCTTCCACATCTGGGCATAGCCACCATGAACATAACGATGAGGATAGAGGTAGGAAAAATGAGAGACCTCGATGGGAAATTTGAGAGAGAGGACAAGGGCATCACCGAAGGGAAAGTAGGGAACAACAAAGACATCACAGGTGTCATGAAAGAGATTATCATGATGAGCCCCTATTTGCAACCCGAAGTATGCTCAACATAATGGAGGCTATAAGAATTCCAACAAGACACCAAAAGGACAGTCGGATCAAACACTTAGACATGAACAATATTCCATGCTTTGAAGGGGGATACAACTCTAATCTACAACATCATTTACAGGCATTCCATGATGCTTGCACCTTGCAGAACATAGAAAACAAGTGGCAAAAACTTAAGTTATTTCTTAGGACACTCATCAAGGAAGCAGAGAGTTGGTACAGGTCCTTAGAGCTGGAAACCATCAGGAGGTGGAGTACGATGTTAGAACTCTTCAACGATAATTATTAAATGTACTGCAGAGTGTCTAATTTGCATAAGCAGATCCAAGGATGGAAGCAAGGTACTCATGAATCCTTGGATGCTTCCATGGATTGCTACTACACATTGTTACATTGTTGCCCGGGCCATGGATATGCTCACAGGATCAACTTTGCCACATCATGGATGGGCTAAGGCATGAAACTAGAAGAATCCTTGGGACTTATGCCCAAGGGAGACTATCAGAACTTAGAGCCCATGATGTTCATCACTTGTTGGAGCAAGTAGCAAAAGAAGAAGGTGAGCTACGAAAAATGGAAAGTACGGAAGAATACAATCGTGATCCCTCCCTTTGGAAAAAGGGAGTGAGATTTTGTGATGAGGAGGATGAGTCACCACTCGAAGAGTTGTCGAACCAAAAAACCTTGCCAATTCAAAAATTAACAACAGAAGTATCGGCTAAGGTAGACCAACTATGGGATTCCTTAGACTCTAGACTTGAAAGTGTTTTGAAAATCATAGAAGAGTCTAAGGAGGAATGAAGTAGTCACAAAGGTAAGACAAAGCGGAGAAATTTAGGCCCTACACATAATAAGGGTAAGGGAAAAATTTCTATCTCCAATGAGGTTGTGAATTTGGACACAGACGATGACAATGGATGTGAGATCTGCCAATATGACCATCCTAAGGGATGTTGTCCAATTATCTCACATCTACAAGAGTCTAGGGTGTATGCACTTAATTCAAGACTTAACCAATGGCAAACACCCTGAAGGTTACCTTATCCTCAAGGTAACCCAAGGCAGTTCCACCAACCATTAATGTACTATCCAAGTGGAACTCCACCATAACCCATTAGACAACATCAACAATGGCAATACTCACAGTCATGGGGGATGCCACCACCGACACAACAGTACCCTTACCGGTAGCCAGACCCATATGGATATTATGTGTAGCAGCCAGTTTCTCCAAGTGACTCTATGGATCACACAACTCCCCATCGTTACTACCAAGTTTAGGAGTACTTTAGGATGACTCCTTCTCCTTCAGGAGACATCCCACATTCATCCCATCCTCCAACTCCATCTGCACCTCTTCCACCTGTAGTTCACATACAACCTACTCCAACAACGCAAGGGGAACTTCCTACTCAACTGCAGCAACGTAACACTGCGAGAGCTGTAAATATTCAACCTACTATTGGTTCTGATAACTGTAAAAAGAGAAGACCTTTCTTCAGAACCAAAAGCCCAGACAAGCTCTCATAATAAGTGGTTGATTTGATGTACACTTCTCCAACAAATAAAACTTCGGAGCACCCTTCAATCCAACAACAGAGCTATACGCATACAATTATGTTAACGCATACTGTAACTGACTGGATCAAGGTAGGTCACCTTCCCAAGAAACTATCTAACCCTAGGAGCCCCTTAATCTATTTACAAATTTGTGGGAACGCACCACATAAGGCTCTTTTTATCTTAGGTTTTGGAGTCAATTTAATATCACGAGAAATGTATCAAGCCTGGAACCTGCCCCAACTTAAGAAGAGCAACATTCAACTTGAGCTGGCTGACCAGTCCATCACCATTCCCTTAGGATTGGTGAAGGACATCATTACCACTATGTGTGGGTGGTCATACCTATCTAATTTCTTGGTGATTGAAGTTAACAACAACGAAGGGGACTTTCCAATTATAATGGAAAGGCCATGGCTAAGTACAATAGATGCATACTTAGGGATCCATGATCTTTCCTTGCAGATATCTAAGATAAACATATATGGAAAGATCGAAAAGAAGAAGGTTCCATGCATCACATACAGTGACTCAAAGGATGATGACATGGAAGAATGCTCAGCATTGCTTCCATGTAATTGGTATGCCCAAGAGATACAAATTCAAAGATGCCTGTATGTAGCAACCACACCAGTAGTAGACACCTCGTGGTTGACAGCTACTAGAAAGAGCAACCTAATATGCACAGAACGAACTGAGGAAACTCATGCTAACAACGAAGGCATAGACACATTGGATTATGAGTGTCGCCGACTTCCACCCCTTAATCTAAGAACATCAATGGGGAGAAGTTGGGAACTTTTAAGAAATTCAAATAGACGTTCATTATTTTGGATCCCTCCCTTTCCATTTAGTCATGGGGGAGATGGCCACCTATGTTGATCATTGGAGGCCCTCAGTTCTTTTAAGTTTTTTGTTTTACATGTTTTTGTTTTACACATTTTTGTTTTACAATTTTTTGTTTTACAGTTTTTATTTTACACATTTTTGTTTTACACGTTTTTATCTTACACATTTCTATTTTACAATTTTCTTTAACTTTTCTTATTTTTTTTACAACATCATTCTACTTTTCCATTTTTTATGTGTGTTTGTATGTGTGTTACCTATCCTTGTAAGTTCATCNTTATGAGTGTCGCCGACTTCCACCCCTTAATCTAAGAACATCAATGNATTGATTGCTAATGTTTGGTTTTTACCTTAAAGTTATGATGTTGATACTAAGGTATGTTCTTTTGATATGATAGGCAATGAATCCACTTCATCCATTCATCCACTAGTTTCTATGGTCTCTCTTAGCTGGAAATGTATAGTCCCATTCTAATAAGAACTCTAACGAATTGGTGACTGGGTATTTCTCAAACTAAGGAAGGACTCAAGGCTTGAAAAGTGTGTGACTTCAAGGAAACTTGATGTATTTGTGTTGGCTATTCTCTTGGGTGCTTGGATGTTTTCTTCTAAAGTTTCTTACTGTTTTGATGTTATCCAATTATCAGGAAGCTGAGCTAATAAAAATAAGAAGTCTTTGCGTTGTGTGGTTCTCACACATAAAAACACAAAACATAAAAAGAAAAAAAAAGAAAAAAAAAGAAAGAAAATAAAAAAGAGGAAAAAGAAAAAAAAACAAAGAGAAGAAAAGAAAGGAAGTGAGAATTCAAAGCACACCACTTAGACGAAATAATCTCTTGGGCTACACACACTGGTTATGGAACTAAAAATGTTACCTCTAACTAAGGCCCTTCTCACTTTCACTTCTCTCCTCCCTTGTTTTGTCGAAATGGTGGTGGCTCTTTGGAGGTGCATTCTTGTTATTCAAGTGGATGGTTTGGCCAAATGCATTAATGTGAAGTCACTGGATGTCGTTGGTTTGAAGCCGGAGTTGGAATGAGATTTTCCAAGTCACATTAATCATGAAACACATAAGGGGCTATACACTATCTTGTTCTTGGGATTCTATTCCATTCTCTTCTTTCCATCCTTCTTTCCATTGTTCACCTCATTGCCAGTTGTATCATTAGTGTATATTTTGGTGGATGCATTGTTTTCTTTTTGGTAAATTCTTGTGGTTAATACTTTAACCCTTATTCCAAAGGACATTCCCAGAGCCTACGGACTCTTTGAATGTGGGTTTGTTAGGGCATTAAGGGCATGAGCCTACTTTGGGGAGGACCCACTGACATTCTTATTTGATGCATCAGTTAAATTCTTTTCCTTAATATTTTGCAATCCATTTTGTTTTATTCATTTCCATCTTGACCTCCACTTTATCGATGTTACTGTTGTCTCTTTTTATCCATCCTTCTTAGTCCTTTTCTTTTTCCATTCTCTCACTACTAGAGGTTCACGATTAGTCATGGGGGTATGGGGCCCAATTTTTTCGATTTTTTCCTAACCCCTACACCTTCGGTAGTCATCATTAATATATCTCCAGATCCGTATCAGCCATACCACAACCCAGCCAATGGACTTACACCAAACCAAGGTA